>VUQH01034712.1:0-11261 GCA_015106775.1 Etroplus canarensis
TGTTTTTGCATTGTAGGGTGTCCTTGGCATTGTTTACATTGCATTGCATTGTTGCAACTATTGCACATGTTGCACACATTGCACTTTATTTATTTATTTATCTCTTTTTTTTTTAATCTTTTAAACTTAAATTTTTAACTGTAGAAATAAAAACTAGTCCTGTCTCTGTCACATGTTATATGTTTATATGTTGCACCAGGTCCTGGAGAAACACTATTTCATTTCACTATGTTCTGCGTCAGCTATATGTGGTCGAAATGACAATAAAGCTCTCTTGAATCTTGAATCTTGAATCTTGGTTGCAACCAAGTCATTCAGAAGAGCATATCTAAACATATCTGGAAGCAGATGAGTTACAGCAGCAGAAGACCACACCGAGTCACACTCTTGGGCTGAGGCTACAATTGGCACAGGTTGGAAAAACATTGCCTGATCTGAGTCTCCAGTTCTGCTGTGATATTTGGATGGAAGGATCACAATCTACAATCTAAGACCTTGCATAAACCACATAAACACATGGATCCACCCTGCCTTGTATAAGTGGTTCAGGCTGCTGCTTGTAGTATAATGGTATAGGAGATATGTTCTTGGCACGCTTTCGCACCCTTACTACCAGTTGAGTATTGTTTAAATACCACAGCCTACATGAGTATTGTTACTGACTATGTCCATCTGTTTATGACCACAGTGTCTTCTGATGTCAGCTTTCAAAAGGATAATAAGCCATGTAACAAAGCTCAGATCATCTCAAACTGCTTTTTTGAACATGACAGTGAGTTCACTGTACTCAGATGACCTCCACAGTTACCAGATCTCAATCCAGTCGAGCACTTTTGGCATGTGGTGGAACAGGGGATTCAATCATGGATGTACAGCCAACAAATCTGCAGCAACTGTGTGATGCTATCATGTCAGTATGGACAAAAACCTTTGAGAAGTGTTTCCAGCAGCTTCTTCAATCTATGACATAAAAAATTAAGGCAGTTCTGAAGGTAAAAGGGGTCCAACTCAGAAGTAGCAATCCTATCATGCTGTACAGATTTTTTTTATCATTCTTTTGAATATCTGTTCTAGTACCCCATCTTTATAAAAAAAATATCTACCAAATTGTTGGAGAACTCTTTTAAAGGAAGGTGTGGCATGCCATGCTTATTAAATTTAGCTGCAGCAGAGATTGTGACCTGCATATGTGAACGTGATCTTATTGAAGCACGAACACGAAAAGCTCTTCTAAAAAGGAGGAGGTTGGGGCATTGGAGGGATCTATGTCAACAAACGGGTTTGTCATGATCATATCAGCAGAGTAATAGCATTCAGTCATAGTGGCACCCCCCGTACACCCCCATTAATGTGATTAGAATTTGCTAGTCAGCTACATAACAGATAAATGAGAATATGATTGTAAAGCATGAATAAAGCAGTCGCCTTATCGAAAAGTGCAAATTCACTGCCTGGGCTAATGCATTTTTTCATAATCCAACAATGATGTGGTCATTCTTAAGGAAACAAGAGATTTTTCATTTGCATTCATGGCTGGATTACCAGCTGGGCATACTGAACAAAGACCTGCTGCACCCATAGCACCGATGATGAAATTTTATTTGTGAGTTTGAATCACTGAAGCTCCATACCAACACACACATTTTAATTCTGAGCTAATCTTGGTCCTGTTTTAGAGAGTAGGGGCTGTGTCAAAATCTGTTTTAAAGACCTTCAATATTTGTGTAAATTACATTTAAATTATAACTAGGAATCTGCAGGCATCAGGTTACACGCACGAGGGATTCAGCAGCAAATCTTAGCCCTTTGATACATGGCCATGCTTTGATCACTACGTTTCAAATTCTATAGGAATGCTTCTAACCTTGAAGCTTGCATGTAATAATTCTACAGTTAATGACTACATTCTGTGATGTCAGAACAGTTAAAAAAATAAATGTATGTATTGTACTGTTTTTATGGAATTAGCTCATTCAAAGAACTAATGAGCAAATGTCACGGTGAGGCATCCATCCATCCGTCTGTTTGCCGTCTGTCCACAATTCATAAAAATTGCTACTTCCCTTAGAGTGTTATTCAGATTTTAATAGAACTTGCAGGCAGTGCTCATCTAATAGGTCTTCACCCAAAGTATGCTCGGGGTCAAGGTTACATTTATTGTTCATGGGCACTTTTCTAATTTCACTACTGAGACTATTGGTCTGGATTGCAGTGTTCTTAAAATGAGTGTTTGCATGTTTCCCTCTCCCATCCATAAATAAATCCTGTCATTAGATTTATTTATGGCATAACAATGGCTTAAGCTAGGTTAGGGCTGGTCAAGAACTAGGGCTGTTGTACTGGATACGACTGTGAGCCTCCTTGACTCCTCAGTGGATTTTATTTCTCATTAGTTTGTGCAATACAATGAAAGAACATAGCAAATGGGATTACCCCTGATCAGCTCATTTCCCAAACAGCAGATCTATTAATTCTGATCATAGAGGCAGTATTATTAACAGCCAATAATCTATTTATTCTGATATAGAAGCAGTATTATTAACAGCCAATAATCTTTTTGTTCTGATCATAGAAACAGTAGTATTAACAAATAACAGCAAATAACATGAATGCGTCTCCTCCAACACAAGTCAGTTATATAGCTCCTCTCCCTTTTCTGTGGTGTCACAGAAAGCTTTGGCAAAGTAAATTCACTTCAATAGAAGCATGGAGCTTATTTAACCATAGATATTTTTGATCCCTGAATGAGGTATTTTACTCTGATATATCTCGCCATGGTAACCACTTCCATTTAACATCATCCTCCATCCTTGAGCTGTTGAAAAGGTGAGTGGGTGTGAGAAGGAGGGTATTTAATTGGGAGTATTTTGGAATTTCAGTGGGCAGTGAGATTTAGTTCCAAAATGGACCATGAGAAAAAACTGAGCTTTGAGGGCCAGAAAACCTGGCAGCATAAACCATGAGTCACTGGTATAACAGTGTAGTTATAGTCAATATTATGTAATAAAATGGGTGCTTGTTCAGTTTATTATACCAGTTAATGGCTTGCCTTTTTGGGGTCCAAAATGATTAAAAGTTTCGGGCCTGTTTCTCTTTTTTACCACTACTTATGAGGATGTAAATAAAGATCTACTTGAATGGGTTTTTGCAGAAGCTCCGCAGAGCATACTACTGCTGGCGTTGCACTTGCACTCCAGTGATGAGTGTGTTGTCTTGTGTGCAGGTTTGGATGCTGACTTGCTGGCTGTCATCCCAGCATTCTCCCGGCACCCCTCCCTCAAACACCTGATGCTGGGAAAGAACTTCAACATCAAGGGCAGGTACAGACTATGCGGGGAACCAGCTGTACAGATGGTTTGTGAAGATGTTGCAGATGATGAATGTTTTCCCTCTTGTTTCTGCCTCCTCAGGGTGCTGGATGAGATTCTGCAGAAACTAGTTCATTTGGTGCAAGAAGAAGAGTGTGTGAGTTTGATTATGTAACATATTGTACACGCACAAATGCGCATATGCACGCCCACACATGCTTCACAGATTTGCCGCCGCACGCACAAAGCTTGTCACCGTTTAATTCTAGCATTCTCATCCATGTGCATTTAGGCTCTAATCTGCCACCTGCCACACACGCAAGGTATAAACGTGCACACGAGCCATGTTGTCTGTGAGCTTGACGAATGATTTATTTGGTCTCAATTTATTTGCGGGGCTCCGGAGTCTCTCTCTGCTGTGCAAATTCAGCATGACAATTAGCTTACTCAATTATTTACCGCTGTTGATGGTGATAGTTCACAATGATGCTACTGAACCAATTCTGGACTGAATCTTGTGTGAAAACACACTAACACAGGCACAGGCAAGTTGTAAATGTGCACATATGAAGGAATTGCACAGCTGCTTCAATAGAAGTCAGTCTGTTAGTCAGCTCACGCACTAAGTGTTGACAACACAAACATCAAAACAATCTGAGTGTCCCCTGCAGACAGCTGGCATTGGTGTTATCCCCGTGTTAACACTCTAGTGTATGAGTCATAAAAGACTTCTAACATCAAATGTGAGAAAATGAGAACTCTCAGCAGTCTAAATGAAAGGGTAAAAAGAAAGCATAGGGATATTTAGGCATTGTGGCAACTATGCTTATTTACTAATAAGATTAGAATATACTGGCCACTGTATTAGGCACACCTGCTCATTACCACAAATATCTCATCAGCCAATAACATAGCAATAACTCAATGCATTTAGGCATGTAAACATGGTCAAGACAACCTGCTGAAGTTTAAACTGAGCATCAGAATGGGGGAACAAAGGTGATTCAAGTGACTTTGAATGTGCTAGATGGCATTGGTCTATTTCAGCTGCTGATCTGCAGGGATTTTCCTGCACAACCATCTCTGGGATTGACAGAGAATGGTCCTGAAAAGAAAAATATATAATGATTGGCAGTTCTGTGGGGGAGGATACATGATGATGGTGATGATGATGCCAGAAGTCAGAGGAGAATGGTTCCATTGCTTTGAGCTGACAGGAAGGAGCAGTAACTCAAATAACTGCTCATTACAACCAAGGTATGCAGAAGAGCATCTCTGAATGCAGAACACTTTAAACCTCGAAGAAGACTCAGAATCAGAAACCTTTGTTAAAATTGGGAAAAAAATGTTGCCTTGTCTGATGAGTCAACTTCTGTGGCAGCATTTGGATGGTGGGGTCAGAATTTGCCATAAGCAGCAAGAAAGCATGGATTCATCCTGCCTTGTATCAGCAGTTCAGGCTGCTGGTGTAACGGAGTTGGAGCTATTTTCTTGGCACACTTTGGACCCCTCAATACCAACTGAGCATCATTTAAAGCATACAGCCTACCTGAGTATTGTTGCTAACCATGTCCTTCCCTTTATAACCACGATGTGCCTATCTTCCTGAGGATAACACGCACCGTCGCAAATCAGCTCAACCTGGTTTCTGTAACATGACAATGAGTTCACTGTACGATTGCTTCCACAGTCACCAGATCTCAATTCAGTAGGGCAGCTTTAGGATACGATGGAACTGGAGATTCACACCAGGATATCCAGCCTACACATTTCCAACATCTTACTGAAACTATGCCACAAAGACTTAAGGGAGATATGCAGGCAAAGGGGGTCCCTTTATTTATTTTTATTAAACAAAGCCAAAAAAACTGCTTGTTGCAGGTTTTATTTCACCATAACACTTTGAGGATAGTATCAATCCTAACATCTAATTCTTTCCAAGACAGTGGATGAGTATTCGTTAAAATGTTATTGAAATGTTATTTAAATCCTAACCTAGGCGTAAAATCTCATGGCGATAAGAATCTCTGACATCTTAAGACAGTTAGGAGTTAGTTAGGACACTGTGGCTTACAATAATTTTGCACATTAATGCAGTGACTCTGATCCAAAAGAAAAGAAAAGTCCACATTTTAGTGTAGAGGCCCAAAAACCTTCATTGAATGCATTTTTAACAGGTTTTTAAAGAAACAATTTGCAAATCAGCCAGGCGATTTAAAGCAAAGTTAACAATCACATTAGTTCAGCATGCATTTCAAAGTCCTAATGAGTAAAACAAGCAGAAACAGTAAATGATGAATGACGGTTTGAAAAGAAATCTGGTCTGATTTTCTCCTGGGTTCTTTCATTTTGGATTTTTCTTAATTAAATTTTAACATAATTTGTAATAATTAATGGAAAATGATAAACTCACAGATTTCTTTGGGGGAAAAGCTGGAAATAATAACCTCTTGCTTTAGATGGATGATGTTTCTTTGATCACTCAAACATAGATGCTGCTACTCATAATAACCTTCTATAAAAAAAATAAATGTATATCTTTTTAAAATCTACTTCCGTGTTATATCCTTCTTGGCCTCTTGCAGGCGCTGCAGTCCCTCTCGCTTGCTGACTCGAGGCTTCGCCAGCGGGGTACAGTGCTGGTCAACGCCCTGGGCTCCAATGCCTGCCTACGGAAGGTGGACCTGAGCGGCAACCTCCTGGAGGACTCGGGGGCCAAGATGCTCAGCAAAGCTCTGCAAATTAACACAACACTTAGGTGTGTGTGTGTGCACATGTGTGCGTTCGTGCCTGTGTGCGTGTGTTAAATCAGCACCCTGATGGGATATTAAGATGGAGGAAAAAAAGAGGGATTTCAATGCAGATCAGAAACCCCCGTACACGTAGGAGGAGTAAGTCTGGAAAAGAAGACGTTTTAGGGAGCAGATTAAAGAGAGAAAATTAATATGGTGGGTAGGGTTTGAGGAGAGGATACGCTGAGGTTGCTGAGAACGGTGAGTTCAAGGCAGCGCTTCAAAGACAGGGGGGCGGGAGGGGGAAGTGGGCCGTGTAAGAGATAAGACGGTGCTATCATTTGGCCCTTCTTCTTAAGGCAAAGGGGGTGTGGGCAGATTAGGATTGGACTTTAGTACTGAGCAGTCTGAGGGATGGTGAGGTGAATTAGTGAAAAATGAGTGTGTGGTGGGGGGGTAAGGGCCTTCTGGGCGTGTGTTGTGCCACCCTTAACAAGACTCTGAGCAAGATTGTGTGTATGGAGGCATGTTTGACTGTACAGTCATGGAAGAAGTTGATGAAAAATTGAGAAGGGGCAAATTAAGTCAGAAGCAAGAGTATTGGGTGGGTTGGATGGATGAAGTAGGGTGGTGGGAAAGGTTGGATATGGACTACAGAGGGAGACAGTTATGAAGGGATAGGAAAGGGAGACCACCTAAGGAGAGAGATTTGGGTTTTGCTGATTGAATTTCTAGGGCAAACCAAGTCGGGGGGGGATTGAGGAGGAGGAGGATGGATGAAAGGAAAGATGGGCTGAAAATGACTGATGTATTAAAAACAGGAGCTCGTCAGTGTTCAGTGTAGGAGGAGAAGCTGCACTGTGAAATAACAGAAGCTCATTAGTGGCACCGCAGTTGTTCGTGCATTCCTAATGTTGGAATAGAGACTTATCTTATGCTTGTAGCTAAATGAAAGTCCTAACAAATGTCTTAATTCTTGTTTTTGTGCAGCCACATGGTCAAAGAAGTTTTGTAACTGTGGTGTGTGTGTGATTTTTATATATGTGTTATGAGCTTTAGAAAGCAACTGATCCTCTTCTTCTTCTCCCTCCTCTCGGTGCCGGTCCTACCCCATTTCCTGCTGCTTTAATCCCTCTCAGGAGTGTGACGTGGGATCGAAACAACACCACGGCGACAGGCTTCCAAGATGTGGCGAGAGCGCTGGAGCAGTAAGACGAGCTCAGCGCACCACACCAACATCTTTTTGAAGAGGGCAGATACACACATGAAACGCACCACTCACACACCCATATGAAAGGCAGATAACCATCTCTGTGCGATGTTTACTATTACCGAATGTTTCATCACTCTCCTGACGTGTGTGCCAGTCAAATATGTGTGGGTGTGAAGTTTGTACCCATGTGCCTCTCTCTGTGTGTACAAGGGTGTGTGGGTGTATTTACGTATTAGGGAATTGCAGACAGCTGTTATAAGTGCCCTGGGCATTTCCTGTTTGTTCTTGTTAACATCACAGTTTCTTCAGTTTATTATTGCCAGGTTAATATTGTCTTTCGATCCTCTGTCTTTATTTTTCTTCTCTATGCAACAAATAGCAACTTTACCCTCCAATACATGCCCCTCCCCCTGAGTGATGTCACTCAAGCATATCGCAGCGCCCCAGAGAAGACCGACCAAGCGCTGACCAAGGTGAGGAGGGCTTCTTTACTTTAGTCTCTGATTTGTAAATTTCCATCATGTTGTGAAGATTCAGATCGTTAACGGACTTACCTGATCATTAGAATCAGAATGATACTGATGTCTGTACTTGAGAATTTCATCTCTAATACTAATAATACTCCCTCTGAGTATTTGAGTCAAAAAACAGGGTGTTTCAAGAAGATGGACTCAATTTTAATATGGTATATTTCTCGATAGCAGCATGGGACAATTACACAGAGTTACAAACGGTAGATGTGGTCTTTTAAAACTCTATGCCCCACCCTTTCTTGAGGTAAACGTTTCAGTCACAGGTGTTTCGTGGTTGCAGAGATATAGTGATTTCAAAAAGGGTCCATCTTTTTGAAACACCCTGTATGTTGCAAAACAAATGAGGTTGCAAACTGCTTACATAGATCTGTCTGTGTCACATTCCTTTCACATCCATGTATTACAGTTTCAATTTCAATAATGTGGAAGAACTACCTTAATTAAAAAGATGTTTTCTTTATGCTAATAAAACATATGACAACATTAACCAGAGCCAGCAACAGTCATCTCAAGGTGCTTTATACTCTTAAGGTAAAGAACATACAATATATCATCTGGCAACTCTTTTGAGCAAGCACTGTGACTGTGGTGATGGACAGGGTGACAGATGAGGTCAGGCAAGAGTCTCCGCGGACTGTGATGTTTGCAGATGATATTGTGATCTATAGTGAGAGTAGGGAGCAGGTAAAAGAAAGCATGGAAAGGTGGAGGTGTGCACTGGAGAGAAGAGGAATGTAAGTCAGTAGAAACAAGACAGAATACGTGTGAAAATGAAGGCGGCAGGCGATATAGTGAAGGTGAAAGCAGTAGAGGTAGTGAAGGTGGATGGATTTAAATACCTGGGGTTAATTATCCCAAGCAGCAATGAAGAGTGTGCAGGTGTGAAGATGAGTGTGAAGAAAGGGAAGGTTTACAAGACAGTAGTGAAACCTACTATGATCAGGGTGCGAATTGCCGGGGAATTGCCGGGATAAAAAGATATATCCCCCCTTTTTTGCTTTTGGAAACAGTCTACAGGCAAACATCAAATCAGAAACTTTCATCTTCAGGGCGTGCTCTCCTGTGACAGAAGGGAAGATACTGTGTAAGTGAGGATGACCCTGAAACTTTATTCTATCCCCAAAAAAAAGCGCTGTTTCAGCGCGAAAACTACCAATAGCTAAATAAAAGAAAATGAAACGCGTTCAGAGCATCAGATGTCACATGAGCCTCGCAAAAAATCTTTTCTTGTTTCAACACATTGAATTGCAGTTATGCACCGGGGCTGCGATCTGTGACATTCTGCAGTTAGGAAGCCTTTCTGTGAAGGGTGTCTCTGAAGCCACACTGCTGTGTGAAGAGATCAATCATCAGTTGAAACTTGCTTTCATGAAGGCATAAAGAACATTACAGAGCCAAGTCATTTTCACTTATTTATTGACTCTCAAAGTCTTGAGTTGACCGGAGTCCATTCTGTTGTTGTTACCACTGTAGGAACTTACTGTGCTGCTAGATCCTAGCTAAATTTCATAATCACCTAATCACTGGGATGGGTAGAAGAACTGAGATCATTTTAGAGATCATGAGGTCAAAGGTCAAGGTCAGAGGAGGTGGCCAGTGATAATCTCATTGCCACCATAGGAGCTGACTGGGCTCCTGGATCTGTGCCAATCACAGTGATGGGTAGAAGGATTGATAACATTTTTGAGTTCTGTCTGTTACAAAATTTACCACTACAGGAGCTGACTTGTTAGCTGGATATATATATATGTATATATATGTGTATATATATATATATATATATATCATAGATATATACAAGATTGTGAGGTCAAAGGTCAAGAAGACACAGTAGTCAGATTAAAGGCAGAGGCATACTGGCCTATTCCAAGGCATTTCATTAACCATGAAGCCCATCTCACTCTGGCACCCACTGGTTCCTGCCCTGCAGCCTCCACCACAGGAGGTGTAGCCAAAGCAACACAAAGCTGGCCTCTCTGCTGCAGGGGGGCCTCCTTGCATGAAAATTTCTAACAAAAATATTCAGTTAATTGTTAAATCATGACATTTGGTTATAGTCACTATACTCTGATCAGTGGCAGTAACATGCAGCTGGTTTTCCACTTTGTCAGTTTGCGGTGTCACTCATTGCCACATTCTGAAATAACGAGACTTTTTTAAACCCCACTGATGATTTTTTTCCTCCATCATCTCTGATTTGAGTGTCAGCTCTGCAGCATTTCTCTTACTCTCTTGGTGCTTCCTGTTACTTTGGAAAAAAGAACCCCACAAGGCAGAAAGTGACAGATTTCTTATCACAAACATACAGTTTCTTGGCACTAATCCTCATGGTTGCCTTTGCAATTATGATGTGGTTGCTTCAAGTTTTAAAGGCCATTTCAGTTTTAGTTGTATTTTTTTCTTGCCAGAGATCAAAGACTAGGTGTGAATACTTAAAGTCCACTTGCGTCCTATTTTATGAAGAACAATCAGCACCCATTCACGTTTTCCACTTTTTGATCAGATGAGGCAGGCACTACTTGTCAGCTGGCATTATGTTCCTATCTGTCAATTTGACACCTCAGCACATACATGTCAAGATTTTTATTTTGATTGTAGACTCGGTTTCTTGTGCTTGTAATGGGAGAACTTTTTTTTCCCAAGTTGCCAATCAGAGCTTTTAATTTTCAACCGCATGTGCATAAAGCAGTAACTCTTTGTTTGGCATGACTGACTGGCAACAAGACAACAAATGATGACAAAGACAAAAAAAAAGAGTGACAGGCAGTGACTGTACTGCGCAGTATCTTTTAATGTGGATGCATATCTTCCATTAAGCAGCTCTTCATAAAGTGTGTCTGTGGGAGAGTTGGCTGTGATTAAATATTAATCCTTTTAGATACTGAAGTGGTCATTTTCCTGCAGTATCACTGCTAAACTAAATGCCATTTGTCATCTGGCTTGTAAGTTGCATTTAACAGAACAGGCCTGTTTACATTGCATGCCAAACTCAGTTTCCCTCACAGCTTGGTTGTCAGTCCATCACAGTGTCGCTCCTTCCCAGAAGCTTGTGGCTGGAGGTACGTTTTTAAAACATGTCCAGAAAACTAATATATTCCTTTATGCATATGCATGTATGATTTCTGACTGCAGGTTCTTCTAACGTCTGCTTAGGTTGTGCAAAGACCTTCTAATTTCAGTTAGGCTTTTGTCTGCATTAACATTGTCTGTGAAACTCGCGAACCCCTTTGCAATGCTTTATTCTCTTTTCTTTACAAACGCTGAGATGATGATGCAGTCAACACTTCCACCTGCTGAGTCAAGAAAATAGATTAAAAGAATCCCATTTTTTTGCTGGGGATCAAACCTCTCTCTCCAGTCTCCTTATTACCATGCAAATGGGTTCGTCTCCTGTCTCCTGCACACTGCACTTTGTAAACACCTGTCATCTCCACTCCTCTTCCTCCCTGTTTGTTTTATCTGCGTGCGTGTGTGT
>VUQH01034717.1:0-14769 GCA_015106775.1 Etroplus canarensis
ATGGCATCCTTTAACCAAGTATCTTCTCTTGTCCTGGTCAACCTAGCCTTGCCAAGGCCTGGAACGCCGATACGCGGCATCGTCCCGTCAGATGTTGTCCGAGTCAGCATGACTCAGCATCTATACCGTCCCTGCCATGTTTTGTTTACCTTTCAGCCAGCACACTCTCTGCCCTGTTTACATTCCAAGCCAGTACAGCCTGCCCTATCTCTCAACCAGGTCACAATCCATTTCAAACTTTGGTAACTTTAGCTGTTTCAACCTAAATGACACTTTATTCATTCAACTTCAATTATGTGGCTTCAAACATGTATTAAGAAGCAGATATAATGCATATGGGTTATATTTAGTAGCAGAATCATTTCAGTCTTCTGTGTCCCATTATTATAAGCATGACTTCATGTTGTTTTCCTTAAGCCAGGCCTAAGAATCTCATGTCTCTCGACACCTTAAAATACAGAAAATAATTTAAAATATACAAAAACCCCTCTAAATCTAAGTTGCCACAAAAATGTAAAATAGTTCTAATAATTTAAAAATTTGACACAAAATATAACTGTCATACAGGAAACATTTCAAACACAGCAAGTCAAATAAATGAACAACTATCAAAACACTTGGCATTATAACTGCACCCAGATATGGGTGATATATACTTTGGTTCATGAGTCAATTGATGTCTAAAATCTGTATTGACTGATTTAGGTGGGTGCAGTTTATTAAAACAAGTCAGAAACTGTACTGTATAGAAGAGATGGCTATAGCTACTGTCTACTGTCATCCATTGGTTAGTAAAGTCAAGCTGAGCATTTTCCAAGTCGCCATCTTGGTGTTTTGACAAGTATGCGAGGGATGAATCTGAGAAACAGACAGCACTGCTCTGGTAGGCACTCTCTAAACGTACCCTACTTTATCAGTGTCCGCCTTATGGACACTAATGAGGACCATCGTTTAAAGTGACCATCATGCTTATTTAAAAAGACTAGTGACTAAGACTGCAAGGAAAGTGCTTACTGGAGGAAAATAAGCAAGAACTGGGAGGGCTGTTTTCCACAGAATTCTATAGAATTATTTCGGAACCAGAAGAGTCTCCCCCTGCTGGCTAGAAAGATCAATCTTGTTATCTTGTGTAAGGCAGTGGCACACTGGCTTGAGTTTTAAGACTCCATCTTTTTTTATCCCTGGTTTGATTCCAGGTGGGGACACAAGCCATGGAGGGTTGTGTTAGGAAGGAGAACCTCTGCCAAATTACTAATGCGGAATTAATCCGCTGTGGTGACCCTTGGGAAGAATACAAGTGAGCAGCCAAAGGTACATTTCTATGCAACAAATATTTAGATAATTTATTCCAAAAAACCCCCCCCCAAAAATCAGAAAAAAATCACTCATACATCTAAAGAGCAAAGCTGACATTTTCTGTCCCAGGGCTGTCACTCTATATTTTTCAAAATGTGCATTTTCAGTGATCTTCACAAGCCTTCATTAAAATGATACCTTTGGCTGCCAGTTATCACATCATATATATCAAATGGTGAATTTAAGACATTCAGTGGCTTGATTTAATGAGTATTGCATGTCATTTCATATCAAGACAAGTGTTTGATCAAACTTTAACAAAGAATTCTACAAGCTGTGATTTTAATCTTTACCTTGGCAAAAACACTCTCCAGTGATGCGCGTTTGACATTATTGCCTCAACTTATAAGGAATTGTGTGGAAAAACAATCTCTCTCTAGCAGTGCAATCAGAAAGTCGCCTTTTCTGGGGTTTCAAAGGCCTAAGATCCCACTTGTCAACAGCAAAAATCTTCACATACATGGTCTGATATTTATATGTGCTGATATATATATATATATATATATATATATACAGTTGTGCGAAAAAGAAGGTTTTCACAGGACTATGCAGCCTCGTGTGTATATTATTGTATTGTATCGCATCTTTTTGATCACGTATAAGTTCAAAGTGGTTCTCTACAGGCAGGATGACCATAACCGCTTTGTCTGTTTAAGTGTGAAAATGATTTATGATATTCCCACAGATGTGGAGTGCACTTCACCAGACGAGCAGTCCATCATTACCTACGTTTCTTTGTTCTTGAGGTGTCATTCAGCGACAGATGAGGTTAGTGCTGCATTTGACATTTTGAGAAATAAAGTTATTTGCATTCTCGCAGGAAATTAGATGAAATAAAAACATGCCCACTGCTCTTATATCACTCTGTATTTATGAAGCTACCACCAGCAGATAGTTAGCTCAGCTTCAATACTGAAAAAAGGTGATACTGGTTGCTTGTCTCAGTCCTAAGGTGACATCCCAATATAAATACCCTCAAGGTCACAAATTCAAGAAAACTTATTTAATTCAACAAAATGAGTGTGGTTGGATGAGGGGTTTTTTCTTCAGGGAGAAGATGTACTTTAGAGTTTCTGTTTAATCATTACACCACCAAAGTGTCTTTTTGCAGTAAAGATTCATTTTCAGAATAAATATTGCAAATTTATTTTCAAACCAAAAGCATCAAATGGTTCAGAGCATTGAGCAGATTTAATAAAAACACATTAGCTAAGGGAATATACATTCATTGGCCAATTGCGAGTACTAAGTTGGAGCCCCTTTAGCTTCAGAGCTGCCTTAATTCTTTATGGCATACATTCAGCAAGGTGCTGGAAGCATTTCACAGAGATTTTGGTCCATGCTGACATGAGAGAATCAGACAGATGCTGCAGATTTGTCAGCTGCACATCCATGATGAGACTCTCCTGTTTGACCACATCCTAAAGATGTTTTATTGGATTGAAATCCAGTGACTGTGGAGGCCATTTGAGTGCAGTGAACTCACTGAAACCTGTTGGAGATTATTCGAGTTTTGTGATGCAGTGCATTGTCCTGCTGCAAGCAGCCATCAGAAGATGGGCACACTGTGATCATAAAGGGATGGAAAATGATCAGCAAACATACTCAGGGAAGTACTGGCATATAAATGATGCTCAGTTGGTACTAAGGGACCCAGAGTGTGCCAAGAAAATATCCTTCACACAATTACATCTCCAGCAGCACCCTGCACCTTTGATACAAGGCTGGAAGGATCAGTGATTTCATGCCGTTTACACCAAATTCTGACCCTACCCTCCAAATGTCACAGCAGAAATTGGGACATGCAGCCTCAGTTTCCTGTGCTTTGCTGACAGGAGGGGCGCCCAGTGTGGTGTTCTGCTGCTCTAGCCCATCTGTTTCAAGGTTCAGCGTGTTGCCTGTTTAGAGATGTTCTTCTGCATACCTTGGTTGTGTCATGATTGCAGCAGATTTGGACCCAAACAAAAAGCAAACCTTTATTTGTAAGTTGATAAGGAGTCCAGAAATCCCAAATGGTGGTGAGAAATGGAATTACAAACTTCAAACACAAAGGGAACAAACAAGAAGCAGATGATAATAATCAGGACAAGGAGTCAAGGCAGGAAGTAGAACTGAACTCAAGGCACAAGATACAAAAGGCTACCAAAGTAAAAGTGAATAATAATCATAAACGAACAAGATGAATGAATGGAAATCAGAATTAACAATAAACCATACTAAGAACAAAGATACTCTGAGACATCACCAAAATGAGCTAGAATTCAAACCTTTAACACACAATTAAGGGACCATGAAAAGTTGTATTTGAGTTACTGTCCCCTTTCTATCTGTAAACAGTAAGGTAGTGAATGGTGAACAGGGGGGGTCTGGTGCTCTACAAGGTCCAGTTGATGTGGAAGGTGGTACAGGACAGTGCTTCCAAGGGAAAAAGGGTGGCAGAAAGAGGGGATCCACAGAAACTTCAGGTAGGGCTCCAAGACCAGAGACTAGGAGAGGAGGAGCACAAGCAGGAGATGAGTTGGGTGAAGCAGCAACAGGAATCATTAAATGTTACAGAGGGTTAATGTTCTAGCCTGGCTTCGCTTACTATTCTATGATAGAGAATGATCTGGCGATGAGTGGAAAACCAAGACCATCTAAAATACCCTGCTCCGAATAAGGTTCATGGCGAATAGATGTGCCTGCCAAACACCTGCAATCACTGCAGTCAAGCGACGTTAATGGTAACCACCCTGCATGCTCACATGAGAGAGAGAGAGAGAGAGCGCGAGCGAGAGAGATGAAGAGGGAGAGAAAGATAGAGGTGAGTCTGCACCTGGAGGACAGGGGACCATGACATTGAGCATCAGAGTGCTGTCAGTCTTCTTATCTTACTGTTAATAAAAAACAATAACAAAAAAAATCAAACTGCAACAAATTACAAATGCTATTCAAACTGTAACCAAAGATGTTTCTTAATGTAAATATCACTGACATACTGTATCTTACAGGATCGTACAACAGATGTTGAAGTTCCTGAGAGCCCCAATTTTGGATCACTTGAGTCAGTCAGCTTTGGAGAAACCCTCGCTGATGACCCAGAAACCCAAGCTTTGCTCAGAGGCTTGGGGAACAGCAGTGAGCAGCTTCTCTGGAAACGGTGGTCCAGGAGCTCTTTAGGGAGCCCCTGTTCCACCTCCTTTTACACAAATGGAGTAATGACTTCTGACCTCTTCTCCTTTAGCAGTTATCAGAGCATCAGTGAGCAACTTGTAGGAAGTTCTCCCACCTCCCATTCTTTCAACAGAAAGAAATCCAGCGGTCGAAGCACTTTACAGCCACCCAGTCCACTGGATGCTGGCATAGTCAGCCAGGAGATCAGCTCGTGGATGGAAAAGGAATCAGATATGGGCTCCAGCAAGCGGAGAGTGAATGAGAGCTACTATTCTTTGAGCTCTGAGGAAGGAATCTACAGCTTGTCAGCACTGGATTCGGATGAGGAGGATGCCTATTGCTACATCCTGGATCTGAATAAAGAGGTTTTTCAGCCATATCGTCAGATGAAACAACATGAACCAAAGGTCGAAGAGGAAACAGCACAGGAAATGAAGAAAGAGTCAAAACATCAGGAAGGCTACCTTGCACAGAATGCAGATTTTGACCTAGAATCAGAAGCCGGAGCTCAGTCAGCAGTTCACAGGAAGTTTGATTTGGACAAAAATGAAAGTAGCCCCAGAGAAATGACAAACAACAGAGCTGTGTTTGAATGGGAGCCAGATGCTGAAAGTAGAAACAGAGAAGAGCATGGAGAGGAGAGGGCTAATAGAGGAGAGAGTAATGATGATGGTGATTATTGTGAGGAAGAGAGGGAGAAGAAGATGGAAAATGTTAGACTGGTGAAGGATGGGTTTGACAAAACAGAAGATGATGCAGTGAAAGCAATTATTGAAGTGGCTAGTTGGCAGGGAGACGCTGAGGAAGGAGGAGAGGGAGAGCTTTCTGAAAAATGTGGACGAGTGGGTGAGCGGAAAGTAGTGCAGGAAAAAGATGAGGCAGAAAATTTAACAAGATTTGAGGAAGGGCTGAATTTAGAGGATGAAAGAGAAGAAGTTGGTGTAATAAAAGAAACAGGGAGGAGTGCAAATTTAGAAAGTTTTAAGGTTGGAGTAAATGGAAAAGTAACTGATGAGGCCATCTATGAAGTCAGAAGGACCAGCACGGCTAGAATTTACAGAGAGGAAGAAAGTGTCTGGAGCTGTAAAGAAGAAGAAAAGTTGGAAGACACAGATGAAATGATAAATTCAACAGATTTCAGGCCTGTTAAAACAGCAGAAGGGGAAGAGGGACTGGAGATCCTGAGACACAAAGACCACAATGGTGAAACTACTCCTGAAAGAGACATAGACGGAGGTGCTGACATCCATAATAATGACAAGAACTGGGCTTCTGCCTGCAGTGCAACCCCTCTGTCACCCAGGTGATGATTTATCGCCACTATGTTGCCACATTTGTCAAACTTTCCAATTTAGCATGGTTCAATATACAGTTTACTCTGATAACAGAGGCAGAATTGTTCATGTTTGGATCAATAGGTCTTTCACACCCGCTATAATCAGCCATAGCCAACAATCATGGATGTGTTCAGCTGTAGCTCACTTGTATTGTAAAGCTATTTAATAATATAGTATTACTGTCTAAAAAGGGTCTTTGTGCAAACAATAGATTGTTTGGATAGCAACAGATCAATCACACTGTGGTCAGAGTAGTGTTTTGAAAATGTATATGCTATGTGACATGCTTCACCTTTAGGGATATTTTAGGATTTTGATTGACTCATGAGTTTGGTAAAAGTAGTGCTAAACTTCCTCAGTCCAAGCGGGACAGAGAGCCTAAGCTCCGATGCATGATGGTTGCCCAGAGGTAGATGTTCTAGTTCTGAAGAACTATTTTTAGCTCATCCAGCTGTATTACCGCTGAGTTAGTATCATATCAAGGTGTCCATCATCTGTTCATTCATCTATCTCTCCACTGTTCACAAGAATCACTACTCCTCTGAGCATATTGATCAAGTTTAAGTGAAACTTGCATGCAAATTACCAACCAAATTGTGGTCAAGGTTAAAGTCAGATTTATCATTTTATGGGCAAATATCGCTATTCCCAAGAGTATTGGTGTGAATTCTAGTGCTCATAAAATGAGTTTTTGCGGGTGCCCCTCTATCTTGTATTAATTAATTATATGTCAAGACCTAGGGTTGTGGCATAGGTGTAGCACAGGTACTGGTAAGCCATAAAAGGGCAATAACATGGTTAGGGCCATGGTTACTACTGACCATGTATTCATAATGTGTCTGAATTTATTAGGGTTTTATTTGGTTGTTGTTGAGAACCTCCTTGACTTCCCAGTGCATTTGAATTCTCATTAGTTTGTGCAATACCACCAGTCAGTGACAAGAAAACTCTCAATGTTCTTTTTGTACTTCACACATTACAATAACCTGTGAAGTATGATGGATCCTGAGCTGGAAGGAGTTACAACATCACTGGCATTCTGGTTTATGATGTAGCCACGCAAAATGAAGTTGGTAATAACGAGCCTGATGTTGTTGCAACTTCTGTGGGGGTAATCCCTATTAAAAAGATATCTGCATTTGAATATAACTGGAATTTGTAGCCAGTGGACCAGAAAGCTCCTGATTTCCATTTGTAGTCTGGATAATACTGACCAATGTTGTTCGAGCATGCTTTTTCTTCATGCAGATAAACAGACTGTGCGGAAAGCAGAAAAGAGAAAGCATTACCAAAAAGGAATTTCAACACTACTGAAAAATGTCTGGCGGTAACTTTAGTTTTTTTTTAGCTCTTCAAAGTATCTACATTGTAATATAAAGGATAAATGATGGCTTTTGTGCCCTGAAACTACGTCATCAGCAGATAGGTTCCTAGATTTTCACTAGGGAAGCTACATACAGTACAGTGTATTCTCTGTAGACCATACATTAGAGTTATGACAACTACATCCAAGCACATCAGCCTCATGCACACCATTTTACCTTGAACTATAACTGCTCAATCACTGTTTCAGGGAGGGTCTGTTTATTTATGCATACTGTGCATTCAGTAGCTTTACTACACAAGGTGCCTTAGCCTAACACTCCTGTGTTTATCTCCTCTTTCAGCAGCAAAGAAAGATCCATCCTTCAGTCTTTAGCAGCTTCCTGTGACATAACCCCATTAGAGCTGGAAGTGCTCTTGGTCCTGTGGATCCTGGTCTACTGCTTCCTCATTCTCAGAAGTCAGATGAACCTCTGAATCTCACTGCAGTGCAACCTTCTTACTTAGATATGCTCATGAACCCATTTTCCACTAATGAGTCGAACTGGGATGCACACGGCTGGGCTGACTCTTTATCTTTGTCAAAGTTCCCTTAAGGCAAAATTTAAGTAGATATATAATCTGTTAAAACATGAAATACAGTTTCAGATAAACAAAAATCCTGTAATCCCCATTAATACACACACTTGCTGCTTGGTCTTGCACTACACACAGTATCAAACATGGTTTGGGGGCTGGTTTTGCTGAATGCTTGTCCAAAATGCTCTGTTTATTCAGTTGATGTTCCCTGCAAAATGACTCCTTGAAAATTTCAGTTGACAACCACATGGTGGCATTGCAGCATAGCAGCATCTACTGTCTTATATGACAAACCATCTATACAGCATTCTATGGCCTGCTGAAGATCCCATGTGACCTGCTGTTTAATTAGAAGCTGTATTGGCACGCCGAGATTAAACTGATAATACTTAATGAGCACTTTGGCATTTCACATACTCTCACTGTGTCACTTATGGCTCAGAATTTGCACTGTTATATTGTTTTCATCTCAGACACAGCATGATTGTTAAAGTTTATTATTATCTTCATGACATTTTTTGTGATTGTGTGATATAAACAATAAACCACCTATTTTATCTGTGTATATGTTCTATTCCACAACATAGGATCCATCCTGTAAATACTGTACTTTTAATCATCTTAGACGTCTCAGGTATTATGTCTTTTGGAATACCACAGTACATAAACAGTGAAAATAGGGCAAAATAAAAATGTGCACTAGTTGCATAAGTGTTCAAAATCCATGTTGACCAGAAAGTGTATTAAGGGGGAGGGATGAGTGTGCTCTGTCCTCTGTGTCCACCAAATACTCAAACATGCAGTGCTAGTCAAATTCTAAGAATCTGAAAACAGGCTGCCATTATTTGCTCAGAGCTCAACGCAGGGGTCAAAAGCTCAGTCCCAGAGATCGATATACTTTCAACACCACCACCCCCAAACCCAGCCACAAGAACAGCACTATCCCAAAGCAGGGGTTTTGCTGTGCTTGTGTGCACTCAAGCCAGGATGATAAGAGAGGTAGCAATGATGTCTGCTGTGTATAGTTTTATATGTATAACAGTGCTGGGATTGCTAACATGTTCCTTGGCACATAGATCAGCTGTACCAAAGCCTGAGAACCTGCTGAGCGAGGCCAGTCAGCTGCAGGAGCTCAATATATCAGCCCTAAACACAGCCTTGGCCTTTGAACCTTATCATGACCTGGCCACCAGAACTGCTCCTGAGCCTGGCATCCAGCAGCAGCATCGGCACAACATCTTGTTCTCACCCTTGGGCTTGGCATCAGCTCTGGCTCTGCTGTGCCGAGTTTCTGGGTCCGAGAGCCAGAGCCAGGCCCTGGAGGCCCTGGGGATGGCGGCCAACGCTACAGAACAGAGCCTGGAGGCCACCGTGATGGCTTTCACAGATCTGCAACACAGCCTCGCTCTACAGGAGGGAGGGGGTGGAGGGGGGCTTCAGGAGGCTGGAGCCAGGGCAGATGCTGGGATTGGTGGGGCCAAAGCAGGAGTGGAAAATGGAGGGGAAGATGCTGGAGCTGGGGCGAGAGACAGGACAGGAACTGAGGATGCTGTTCGCCCTGGTGGTCAGTTAAGAGTCTGGAGCGACCTACATGTTGATGGAAAACCTTCACTCGACTATGACAGTTTTTTGTCCAGGTCTCATCAGATTGAATCCTCTGCCTTCAACGTCAGTTTTAAGACTTTGATAAAAGACTTGCAATCCTCGGACAAACTTGTACTAAACAATTACGTATATTTCAAAGGTAGCTTATCATTACCTGAATTACAATAATTTAATTCACATATATTTATATATGACTATGGTGTTTGGAGAATAAGAAACTAGATGTTTTTTAAAGGTGTGAAACTTAAAAAAGTATTTTTATATTTAATTCCTAATGTGTTCCCTTTATCAATGGCATGCAAATCAGGTCGTCAACCATTTGAGCGGCACCACACAGTGCTGCGGAACTTCCAGCCAAATGCTACAACCAGTGTGGAAGTTACCATGATGTTCAGAGATGACTCATCAGAGGTGATGATGCTGTATGACACCAACTGCTCAGCAACAGTGGTGCAACTAGATTACTCAGAGCGCCTGGCCTTGCTGCTCCTGCTTCCCAAAGCGGAACTGCAGCCCCTGGAGGACTGCCTTTCTGACAGCCGGATGCACTTTTGGCTCAGCAACTTGAAACCTGGGTAGGTGGGGAATCCAGCTGGTTAAATTAGATTAAAAAATTCAAAGTACAGTATATCAATCTATCTACTTGCAGTCATGCTTTCTTGACTGTTGTTTTGGTATTTTGTGTCCAGATTTGAACTGCTCCAAGTGAATGAAGAACAATATCTATTAGAGTATACCAGGGGAACTGTTTGCAAACAGTGCTTAAATACTTCGATTAAGTACAAATTTAAGATACTTGAATGCATTTGTGCCATTTTGCATCCCCTCTTAAAGTGATCAAATGAATACAGAAAAAAACTTTAAGATTAGACCAGGCTAACACTGCTTGGTACTTTCTCTTTAGTAGAAAATTAAGATACTTGGCTGAATTTGTGTTATTTTGCATCCCTATTTGAACTGGTCCAAATGAAGGCAGAAGGAAAGCTATAAGATTAGCCTAGCGAAACTTTTTGCAAATAGTGCCTAGGTGCTTTACTTGAGTACAGATCTGAGATTTCTGATTGTATTTATGTCATTTTGCTTCCCCAACTGAACTGCTCTTAGTGAACGAAGAAGGAAAGCTATAGGATTAGACAAGGGAAACTCTTTGCAAACAGTACTTTACTTAAGAGCAGATTTAAGATATCTAAATTCCATTTGTGCTATTTTACATCCCTACATGAACTGCTCCAAATGACCACAGCAGAAATGCTATACGATTCAACCAGGGAACTGTTTGCAGACAGTGCAAGGGTACTTTTTCTTGAGTACAGATTTAAGATATTTATCTATATTTGTGCCATTTTGCATCCCTATTGAACTACTCCAGGTGAAAGAAGAAGAGCTAAAGAATTAGACAAGCAGGATTGTTTCAAAACAGTCCTTAAGTATTTTCCTGAAGATACTTCTTTTTGCATATAAAAAAATTGCTTATTTTTAATTTAGTTTTATATTTCCAGATAATTTTACTCAGTATAACAATTTGGCTATTGGTTGGACAGAGCCGACATGATAAAGGCAACACACTTATTTTGGGTAACTTCTGAATTTTAACAAAACACATACTCAGTAATTTACTGACAAAAAAATCAGCTCATTAAAATTGTAATTAGGTGCCACCCTATATCAGCAGTTCCAACCAGCAAAAGCCCAACCAGTGACTAGAGTAAAATGCTGCTTACCAATTAATTATTTCAGAGTAATGATGTAAAGACGTACACTACCAGTCAAAAGTTTGGACATGCTTGGCCATACTCCACTATGGCCAAGCGTGTCCAAACTATTGACTGGTAGTGTAAGGCTGGAAAAGTAAGTGGTGCTACAAAAGAAACAGCTTCAGGAACATGTTGCGGTCAATTGGCAACAGGCCGTAATGTGATCGGGTATAAAACAAGCACCTTAGAGAGACCCTCAGAAGCAAAGATGGGCAGAGGTTCAGGAATCTGCCAGAAACTGTGCTTACAAATTGTGAGACAATTTTAGAAATTTGTTCCGCAGTGTAAAAATGGAAAGACATTGAATTTTCCATCATCTTCAGTACATGATATCAAAAGAATCAGAGAATGTGCAAGGGACACAGCCCAAAACCCATAATGGATGCTTGTGATCTTTGAGATGAGTACTGCATTGCAAACGTATAATTCTGTCATGGAAATCACTGCATGGGCTCAGGAAACCTTTCAGAAATGGGGGTCTGTGAAAGTACTCCACTATGGCGAAGTGTGTCCACACTTTTGACTGGCAGTGTAGGTACCACTTTTTTGTGTCTTTTACATAATTTAAATGGTTTTCCCAGATTACAATAAACAAAGTAAAATTTTCAGTGCAGGACTTTTAGCTGTAGTGGAGTATTTTCATGCTCTGATATTACTATACTTGAAATAAAGGATCGGAGTACTTCCTCCACCACTGTTTGCTGAATAAAAACTGTAAAGGTAGAAATTTAAACATGTGGAGGGTGTTTTAATCCAAATACAGTTAGTTGCACCCATATATCTTATTTAAACGGTGTCCCAGTTGTTCTGAATAATCTCCACTTTTTTGTTTAGTGGTGAATCATTCAAGGTGGTTGGAATATGACCATGCTTATACAGAGGTTAGTGCAAGTGGGACCTTATTATGATATTTGCTTTCTGTTTTTACTCAGAGTCCATAGCTTATTGTCACACCCTCTACAGTCAATTGCTTTCTGTCGTTCGGTAGCATGATAAACGATGCTGAGTAGTTTATAAATCAGCAATAATTACTGCTCTCTAGACATCAGTGAGCGGAAACCTGCAATAGGGGTTCCATAAGTTGTAACAAGACAGCTTAGAGCAAATCCATTAACACATTGATTGTTGTTTTCACAGGCGAGCAGAAATCCGTTTCCCAAAGTTTCGACTCAGGAAATCTTACAGTTTAGAAAACCTCCTCAGGAGCGCTGGGGTATCATCCATTTTCTCCCACTCAGCCAACTTTTCTGGAATATTGCAGGGGAAGATGCTGACAATCATCAAGGTTAAGAAAGACCCAAATACCCTATTGTTTTTTTAGCGGAATACCATGAAGCTGTCAAGCACACTGAAATTACACAAAAAATTTTAGACCATCCTTTCCTCTTGTTTCCTTTACTTGATTCAAAGATCCACTCCTTTTTTTCCTGTCCCCTTTCTGTGTCATTACACTCAGGCTCCCCATGAGGTTATGCTGGAGGTAGAAGAGACCAAACCAGAAGTAGGGGGAAGACCTGACACTGTGCTGGACTTCTCTGTCCCCCCAAGAATAACCTTTGACAGGCCGTTCATGCTCATAATCTATGATACCCTCACAGGGCTCGTTCTGCTCATTGGAAGAATTATTGATCCCACAGATGTCTAGGCAAGAGTGAAGATCACGCTCTTCTTTTTCTCCTGTGTTTTACTACTGATGTAATACTATGTTCACATAGAGAATATAACAGTTTGGGTTTGAATTTGTCCCAGTAGTATAGCGTGTCATTTTTGGGGGAGGAAAAAAGGCATTTACAGCATTTGGATGCAGAGTTCTTGTTTTTCAAACATTACAGGGTGCTTTATGGTTTATTTCTCCATTTTCATAATATGATGAAAAGAGATTTAAATGGCAGCAATTCATCCCCGTGACTGAATCTCTGCTATTCTTGCAAAATAAAACATAAAAAACGCTTTTCTCCCATTACAAAAGCATTTTCTCTTTGTGTCATTTTTTTGCAGGGAAAGCTATTTCCTCCTGTAACATCTCTTTATCATCTTATGCAATTATTGGAAATTGCTTTGCAAGAGCGTCTAGGCTTATTTGCCAACACCAAAAGAAAATGCTCGTGAACAGTGTCACATTACACACTGTAGTAAAGTTAGCAGCTCTGGGACAGTAGCTCATTTCCACTTCAGTCGGGCAGTCTTGTGGAGATATTTTAATGATATTAAGCTCATTGAGGAGATGATGAATGGATAATAGTTTGATGAATAGGACAGCTGATCTATCACAAGTAACAAAAATGTCAGCCTATTAATCAGGAAGGGTCTCACTGACGTATTGAAGCTCCAGGTTTAAAGCCATTTGGAACAATTTGGGGTCCTGAGAGGTGGACAGCAGTGATCTGTTAAGCATTTTTGACATATAGGAGAGTTTCAAACTCAAAAGAGCGACTGTGCATTTGTGTAGGAGACACAAATGCATTTACCTCTTGATACTGGAGTTTGACTCTTGTCCAAGACTACTTTTAGGTTTTGTTTTCACATATTTGGCTAGGGTAAAGTGATTGACTCATTGGGCATCCAGTTGTGTAGATAATATATTTATCCCACCATCATACACAATATGGACAAAAGCACTGGGCCACACCTCCTAATCACTGAATTCTTCCTTCCTAGATAGTACCTTAGGCTGCTCCCTTGTTTTCTTCCCAAGGGGTCACCACAGTGGATTAATCTGTATTGGTAATTTGGTAGAGGCTTTACACCAGATGCCCTTCCTAACACAACCCTTCATAATGAGAGGAGCTTGTGTCCCCACCTGGGATCGAACTGGGGACCTTTCTCTTATAACGAGAATATGTAAACCACTACACTACAGAGACACTACCTTGATAGCTATTCCATGATCTGTGTGGTATTATTGCAAAGTGAGAGTGTTTATAAACCACAGCAGCTCCGCCACCAAGTAAAGTTACAGGACAGGGTCGCTGAGTGCTGAGGCACAAAGTGCATAAAAGATGCCAACACTGAATGAATATCTGCAGAGTTCAAAACTTCCTCTGATATTAATATCATCACAAAAAACTGTGCGGCGGAAGCTTCATGGCGTGGGTTTCCATAGCTGAGCAGCTGCCTGCAAGCCTTACATCACCAAGCACAATGACAAGTGTAACCCACATTACAAATAGACACTAACAATATTGAACAATACCTGATAATAAATAAGCTCATAAATATTCATAAACAAGTTAATTAAATATTTGCTAAAACAGTTAAAAACTATATGGTAATAGTATAAATAGTGGCTGCATAATTAATCCATGGGATTTGCAATATTACTTTAAAAAGACGTAAGCTGTTGTCGATAAAGTTTTTCAAGATGCTCCCAGTTGCGGTAGGATTAGGAGTTTTCCACTGGATTTGACTAAACTTTAAAGGAGTGTATGCTAACCCCAAGACATACAGCTAATGGACAATTGCAGCATCTGCTCAGCTAATGGACACTCAGAAAAGATTGTTCTGTGATTGCTTTGCATTTATGTTGTTCTGTTTTGAGTTTATTGGCAATTGTTGTGTACTTTAAAGGGGACATATGGTGTCAATTTAAAGTTGCAAAACTCAGCAGAAAAGTGAGAAGGGTGAATAGTGGACTAAAAAGAAACAGCTTTAAAGTAAAATTA
>VUQH01034719.1:17122-31739 GCA_015106775.1 Etroplus canarensis
TCAGGTCAACCAAACAATTACTTATAGCCAATGTTCTAGTCCTGATTTTGCTTTTTAAAGCAGTGTATGTTAGTGAGAGAAGAAATCTTTGTCATGCATCACCAAGTAACCTGTCAGTGCAAATAATGTCCACAGTGTTGATGGAGGAAGTACTTTCTCAACAGGAAAAAAAGCACAGGGCTCCTACACCTTTGCCAAAGTGGGATTCAGGCACTTTTCAGGCATTTTCAAGATGCATTTTCTAGCCTAAGGCAGCTGTTGCACATTACCCATAGGTATATGAATACACTCAGATTATTTCATGCTGTCCCTCATATTAAATCAGATTTTTCTGTGCTAAAAATTACAAAAAATTCTAAAGCCAGGGTTCTCAACGTGCTGTCTGCGACTAATTGAAATTAGAAGTGACTGTATATTTCATTCAGTGGCAGTGTGATTCTTACAAAGATCCAGCCGTGACATCATAGGCTTTAGTGCATCCTAAACTTTATTAATATGCCTGAGGAGTTTCATGAAGAAACAATATTAAAAAAAATACAACCTAGTACAAAAATGACGGTTACTAAAATAAACCAATTCCAAACATTAACTTAAAGTAACACTTAGCACTTAACTTTTGGTGTGGGGGTAATTTTGTTTGATGTGAGCAAAACTTGGAGAACCCCTGCTCTAAAGGGTAGCAAGTTAAAGGAAAGCACAACACGGTTCATGGCTACACCTCTAGTCTGCACATAATCGATATGATGTCTGAAGTTAGAAGCCCGCTCAATAAAAAAGTGAATGAATAGACTAGAATACGAATAGACCGCATAAAGTTATAGAGTGGGGTGCTGAGGCGTAGAGTGCGTAAAAGTCACCAACACTCTGCTGACTCAAAAAACTGCAGCCTTCCAGACCTTCTCCAGCATTAACATCAACACAAAAACTGTGCATCGGGAGCTTCATGGCATGGAGTTCCCTTGGCCAAGCAGCTGTATGCAAGCCTTACATCACCGAGTACGATGTCAAGTGTAGTGAAGTGGTGTAAAGCGTGCTGCCACTGGGCTCTGGAGAAGTGGAAACATGCTCTGTGGACTGACAAATCGCACTTCTCTATCTGGCAGTTGGGAGAGTGTGGGTTTGACAAATGCCGGGACAGCGTTACCTGCCTGACTGCATCATGCCAACTGTAAAGCTGTTCGGAGGAGGGTTAATGCTGTTGGGTTGTTTATCTGCAGTTGGCTTGGGCTTCTAGGTCCAGTGGAGGGAAATCTTAATGCTTCAGCTTACCAAGACATTTTGGACAATTCTGTTACCAACTTTGTGAGGACAGTTTGGAGAAGGCCCTTTTCTGTTCCAGCATGACTTTGTATCAGTGCAAGGTCCATAAAGCCATGGTTGGGATCATTGTCCTGTTGCATGACGCAATTCTGGACAGGCTTTCAGACTGATGGCCTCACCTTTGACTCTAGAGTACTTTGGTGTACAGAGGACTTCATGTGTGACTGCTTTTTATTAGACAAGCTAAACAATTTCAGTTTTCCAGATGTTTCAAACGCTTTATCCAAAATCCAAGCACTTTTCAGATATCTCAAAACATTTTCAAGTATTTCCAGCATCACATACACCCTGAAATCACTGAGAAGAGACACATTGAGGTCTAGGAATCATCAGTTCGCTTTCACAAAAAAAACATCCACTCCAAGCTGTCACTCTCAGTCAGTTCCTGTTTGCAGACCAACTCTCTGAACCTGAAAGGCAGAGGAAATAAACAGACAGGCAGGAAGGTCAGAGTTCATCTGGTGTTCCAGTTAGAGTTGCGACCCGATCACGCTGGTCACAGCCACAGCCACCATAACAGGAAGAGGTGGAGTGACAGCAGGGGAAGCAGACAGGGATGAAGCAGGAGGTTAAGGCACAAGGTATCAGTGAACAACACAGCGACACGTACGCACAGTTAGAGGAGATAGGCAGTCAGAGTCAAAGAGTCAAAGGGCTTTGGTGGACATGAAAGAAAGGGCAAAGACTGGTCACAGTAACCAAGCAAGAAACTCCTTGTATATGTATTGCAATATGTTATTCCCACATGTAATTAAATATTTGAGCAGCCATTTAATAATTGGTGATGCTCTGATGTGCTGTGTTCTTGTTTCCTGGACAATTCAGCACAGGATTTTTGTAAAAATTAAGTGAGCAGCCCACTCATCTCTAATGATTTATCACAGGATCAGCGGTTTGTGGTTGGATCTTTTAGCGAAGAAGCACTGGCAACCCACTCAGCTGTGTTCTGTATTTAGGCAAGCAGCAGACAAAGTGGGAACACACACAACATGAATCTCTTGTGGGATTCACTCGCAGGCAGATTTGTTGTCTATGTTCGGGAACTATTGTTATAGCTACTGGTATTACTTGCAGTCTGTGTTTTAGGGACTTCGACAAATTTTGGGCAAATTCGCACCCTTACCCATTCTTGTTTTCCTGTTTCCAGGTGTCCTTCTTCCTCTTCATCGTGTTTGTTGTCTACACCATGCTTCCCTTCTCCATGAGAGGGGCCATTATTGCCAGTGGAATCACCTGCTTCTCACACACCGTCACACTCAGTGTCTGTCTGACCTCCACCGTCACAGAGCTGGAGCCTTTAGTCTGGCAGGTAAGAGGAATAATAGTTCAGCTTTAAACATTAAAACAAACAGGGCAACCATACTGTTAACTGCAGCATAAGGGGTTAGTTTCTCACAACTAATTCTCTAATGCTGTTTCATGCATGATTAAAACTAATGAGGTGCAACATTGGGGTTGTAAAACAGTGAACCCATCCTGTATTATTGTGACACAGCACATTCAGCAGGGCCTCCAGAGTAACATGAAGAGCCTTTTAAAGTACTCAGGGAAAAGCTCTTGAAATCTGGCTTTAACTGAATGGACTCTTGATCCAGTAAAACAAAGGGAGTCTCACCACAGACCGATAAAGATAAAAAAAAGACCCATAAACCTCAATAAAAATGGAGAAACATGAAGTAAAGTAGAATTGATTTAGCATCAGGTGTGTTTCTGAGGCTGGCATGCACACACAAAAACATGCACAGACCCCAATCAACCATCAGAGCAAACACACTGATAACACTGCCGTCACAATAATCGTTCCCCTCTCTCTCGCACACTCACGCATGCAGAGTGGAAAAGTACTCTAACGATAAACCATGCTTAAAGACGTTCATTGCTCTTGGATACAGCACCAAGGACAACCTATTGATATGCGGGTCCACATTTTAAAGAGCTTGAGGTTGACGCAGCGGTGGAAAGCACTGCTGAAGTGTGTGCTCAAGCCTGGTTTTACGAGTTAATAATGTAGGCCTAAGCGGAAGGTCATATAGTGGCAACAAACAGATACAGTCATATTTGGAATACATGTCACCTCTTAATGCTCCCTTTTAATATATGTTTGTGCATTTGGTGTTTGTGTGTGTGTGGTAGATCCTAGCCAATGTAATCATCTTCACCTGTGGAAACCTGGCTGGGGCATATCACAAGCATCTGATGGACCTGGCACTCAAACAGACCTACCAAGACACCTGCAACTGCATCAAGTCCCCCATCAAGCTAGAGTTTGAAAAGCACCAACAGGTACAAAATGCGAGAGCCAGATTTTAGGTCTTTACGTCACTTGCTCATCCTGGCAATCCACGTGACATATGATCTTAGAATCTGGTCCTTTTATGGCCCTTTTGTGCATTTTTCTGTGGATATATTTAAAGATTGTCTACATAACTTGCGTACCTAGTTTTGCCCCAACTTGAGTTGCATTCATGTTTGGCCAGAAGGGCTGCTACAGGGTTCCACTGGTACCAAAGTTACGTTTACGAGGATCACTAGATCAAACAAACTTTTTTCTGGTTAATGTTACCTAACTTTACTTTTATTGTAAACCCAGATAATTTGTTCCTGGCAATTATAGCAGCTAGCAGACTAACCTGTTTTACTGACCTACTTAATTGTATTCTGTAAATATACACAAAAGTTAGGACAGAGTTAAAATAAGATGTGCACAGAATATTAAATAACATTAGGTTTGAAGACTCTGAAGACAAAGGACAGTGGGGGAACACATGACAGGAGGCAGAGAGAGTGAAGGAAAGGTGTGAGTGTGGAGGTTAGAGTAGGGACTATGACCAGTAAAGGGAGAGGAGCTGGCTGATATGATGGAGAGAAGGAAGGTAGATTCAAGCTGTTCTACTATGGTGTAGGTAGGAAGAGACATGGAGTAGGGGTCATCTTGAAGGAAGAGTATGTGAAGAGTGTTCTGGAGGTGAAGAGAGTGTCAAACAGAATTATTACTTTGAAGCTGGAAACTGAAGGTGTGATGCGGAATGTTGTTAGTGCTTATGCCCCTCAAGTTGAATGCCAGTTAGAAGAGAAAGAGGAATTCTGGAGTAAGTTGGATGAAGTGGTAGAGACTGTTCTCAGGGGAGAGAGAGTGGTGATTGGAGCAGACTTCCAGGGGTATGTAGGTGAAGGGAACAGAGGGGATGAGGAGGTGTTGGATACGTATTGTGTTAAGGAGAGAAATGTGGAGGGACAGATAGTAATGGATTTTGAAAAAAAGGATGGAAATGGCTGTAGTGAACACATATTTCAAGAAGAGGGAGGTGACCTATAGGAGTGCAGGAAGGTGCACACAGGTGGACTACATCTTATACAGAAAGTGAAACCTTAAAACTGGTAGGAGATTGCCAGGTGGTGTCAGGAAAGAATGTAGCTTGGCAGCATTGGATGGTGGTCTGGAGGATGACTTTGGAAAGCAAGAAGAGGAATCGAGTGAAAGTAGAGCCAAGGATAAATGGTGGAAGTTGAAAAGAGAAGAATATTGTGCAGAGTTCAAGGAGGAGTTGAGACAGGCTCTGGGTGGTAGTGACAACTTACCAGATGACTGGGAAAGTGCAGCTGAGGTGGTGAGGGAAACAGCCAAGAAGGTATTTGGTGTGTCCTCTGGACAGAGGAAAGAAGACAAGGAGACTTGGTGGTGGGATCAATCACCCAAAGCAACCGACAGTGCACAAGAGAGGTGAAGAAGCGAGTGCAGGCAGGGTGGAGACGAACATTCATTAAAGGCTCAGACTTTGTAAGCAAGGTTGGGTCATGGCTCACCACTTGGTACTCAAATTGAGAGAATTGTTAGTCCGTTAAAAGGAACATTTCTCAATGCAAGCTATAGAGAATTTAGATCTTTCAACATCTACAGTACAAAATATTGTGAGAAGATTCAGAGACATCTCAGTGCGTAAAGAGCAAGGTAGGAAGCCACTGATGAATGCATCTGTTCTTTAAGCCCTTAGGTGACACTGCCTAAGAAACTGTCATGCTGCTGTGACAAACATAGCCACATGGGCTTGAGGGTACTTGAGCAAACCACTGTCACTTAACACGGTCCAACACTGCATCTAGAATTGTAACTTAAATGGTATTACTCATGGAAAAAGACATCCATCTAGTCTATGCACAAACACTGCCAAGTTCTCTGGGCCTGAGTTCATTCAGATCACTGAACTATGTGCTGTGGACCACATTTCAGCTTGTTTTGTCCCAACTTTTGTTGAGTGTGTTGCAGCCATCCAATTCTAAATTTGTGTATATTTTCAAAATGCAATTAAATTGTTCCAACCTTTCCAGAAATGTGGATGTACCTGAAGGTACATCAGCTTTTGTTTTCGATCTTTAGGTGTAGTTTGTGTTGGGGGCTCTGTTGTGCTGGGGGCCAGTCATTTGTTGGTGTTAGATGTTAGTGGACTCCCGTGGCTAACGTTAGCAGTGCTCTTCACTACTAATGCTGTAGGAGAGAGAAGAGAGAGGCTCGGTGACAAGCTTAAACTTCACATCCGTTGCATTTTTGCAGAAATCTGTCGCACATCATTTATGTAGCAATCACTCCACAGGCTGCGAGAGTTGCAATCCAATCACACTTTGGCAATAAAGAAGTAATAAATACATCTAAAAACTTTCCCATCCCAATCAGAATGGTCTGATGGTCTAATTTAGAGATTCTCGTTATCCTTAGTTTTACCACAGCTTGAGTCCCTTAAACATTTGTCCAGAAGGCTGGCAGATTAGAGCTGAGGATTTTTACCCAGGACCTTCCTGCTGTAAGATGATGATGAGTTATAACCACTGCGCTGCCAATCCAGTGCCATCATTAATAAAAATTTATTTCCTGTCCAAACACTGTACTAAACTAATAATATTTCCATTTAGACTTGGCTATACTTTGTGTTTACGACTACTGGCAAAGAGTAGCAAGCTATTAGGACGCTATGAGTGCTGTCATTTGTTACTGTGCTGATTTTTGCAGTTTCCTTGGCTGTAGCCCCATTATTGTTATCTGTCTCTCAGGTTAAGCATACTTGACGAGTGCCCACATTATTATTCAAACTAACTCGGTTTTATTGCTAAAATATTTAACTTCTCAGTTTTTTCTGGGTTGAGGAGTTGGTAAGTTCGTCATGTCTAAAGTGGCATTATGCAGTGACATTTGCTTGACATTAGCGTCTTTGCCCTGACATTCGGCATTCTGTCCAACCAGGGAAATGACATATAAAATTTCACATTAATAACTCATGGTCTACTCACTTGGGATTCACTATGATTTTTTTTCATTATGTTTGAAACTGTTAAATTTGTAGAAGGTTACTGTCTTGCTGCTGGTAAAATGCACAGCTTATCATGAATGTAAAAATACTGTATTCAGATGTATTAACCATTTGTTGTGATTTATTTTATTTGACACGTGGGCACGAGTCTCACGTTTTAGTTTTATAGTCTCACTTGTTAACTGGCATCTGTTTCTTGGCACCAGTCTCTACACCAGTGTGTGGATGCACACAAATGCCAGTGCATAACTAAACAAATTTCATTCAGCAACTGAATGCACGTCACTGTAGTTCATTAATCAATCACGTGATTAATAACACTACATCTCCTCGGGCTATTATAGCCTTTCTGCAATCTCACAGCGGCTTGTTCATATTGCTTCAGTGCTGAATAAGTAAATAAGCGCGAGTGGTGTGGGTTTCTATTTTTAGAGCCCCCCAGCCCCTCTCTCTACTTAATTTGCTGCTGTGTTTTAGGAAATGAGCCCGTGGTGTGTGAACAATGTAATGACCCTCTCTGCTGTGAGCCGCATTTATGAGTCACACCCCCTCAGGCAGCTACTCACTCTCTCTAACATGCACACACACCCACGCACATGCCCACACGCTTGCACATGCACGCCAAAATCACCCTGTGCATGGTGCTAAATTAAAGGAAAAACTTATAGTTACACAACAGCCATGGGTGATGGATCTTGTATCTCCGGTTATTTATTTTTCTTCTCATGGTAAAATGATTTGACTTTTACAGAGCATAGGTAAATGTTCTGAAACATCATAAGCGGCTGTCAAACTTTGTCTCTGCAGTCAAACTGCAAGGGCTTCTTTGTATAGTCACCTTTGTGCAACAACAATGCAGCCTTCAAAAAATCAGACGAGATGAATCCACTGAAGAAAATGTGTTGGAGATCCAGCTGACTGCCAACAGCAGACTGTGTAGGTTTTCTGACTTCAGCCACAAAACATTTCACTTTCTGAGATATTCCTGCAAATGTAGCTGCACAGCAGTGTTCACAAGCTGCTTGAAAGCTGGTTAAATGGGTTTCTGAGAAATGTAGAAAATCACAATTTGAAGTAGGAATCAGTGATTCAGGCAGCGATAATATAAAATATACCTCACTGAAAAGATAGATCTATAGACATTTCCAAATAGACTGTATATAAACAAATGGATGTCGCCACTATGACATCAAAAGCTCATTTGTTGACCAGTGTTAGCTAGACTTTAGTATATTAGCTATGAAAGTTTTTTTTTAGCCTGAATTAACCATATTTGGATGACATGTGGTGTGCTGAGTTATTAAGTTATCATCTAAGTGTCATGATCCATGGGTATTTGTGGTGTTTTGAGTTTTAGAATCTTGGTTATTACACTAATCAAAAAAATAAAGGAAAACACATCAGATCTTAATAGGAAAAAAAAATCATGCTGGATATCTGTACTGATATGGACTGGGTAATGTGTTAGGAACAAAAGGATGCCTCATTGTTTGATAGAAATGAAAATTATCAGCATACAGAGAGCTGAATTCAAAGATACCCTGCAAATCAAAGTTAAAAATGATATGGCAGGCTAGTCCATTTTGCTGAAATTTCATTACAGCATTTCAAAATGGTACTAAGTAGTTTGTATTCCTCATGTGCTTGTATCCATGCCTGACAACGTGGTATGGTCCTACTGAGACAACGGATGCTGTCCTGGGGGATGTCTCCCTTGATCTGGACCGGGGTATCACTGAGCTCCTGGACAGTCTAAGGTGTAACCTGGTGGCGCTGGGTGTACTGAAGAATAATGCCACAGACGTGTTTTACTCGTGTTGGGGCCAGACTATGGTATCCGGCTTAAACTGCCTTCATACTCGCCACAAGAGGCCAGGCATTGTCGTGCACCAGGAGGAACTCAGGACCCACTGCACCAGTGTATGGTCTGACAAGGGGTCCAAGGATTTTGTCCCAATAGCTAATGGCAGTCAGGGTCCCCTTTGCCTAGCCTGTAGAGGTTTGTGCATCTTTTCATGGATATGCCTCCCCAGACCATCACTGACCCTCCACCACACCGGTCATGTCGAACCATGTTACAGATAGCATAATGTTTTCCAAGACTTCTCCAGACCCGTTTACATCTGTCACATGCGCTCAGATGAACCTGGTCTCATCTGTGAAAAGCACTGGGCATTAGTGGTGACCTATCCATTCTGGTATTCTATGGCAAATGCCAGTCAAGCACCACAGTGCTGTGCAGTGAGCACAGGGCCCACTAGAGGACATTGGGCCCTCAGGCCACCTTCATGAAGTCTGTTTCTGATTGTTTGGTCAGAGACATCCACACCAGTGGCCTGCTGGAAGTCATTTTGTAGGGCTCTGGCAGTGCTCATCCTGTTCCTCCTTGCACACAAGATGCTAGTCCTGCTGATGGGTTAAAGGCCTTCTAGGGTCCTTTACAGCTCTCCTAGAGTAGCTGACTGTCTCCTGGAATACCCTCCATGCTCTTGAGACACAGTAAACCTTCTGAAAATGGCACGTATTGATGTGCCATCCTGGAGGAGTTGGACTACCTGTGCACCCTCTGTAGGGTCCAGGTATGGCCTCATGCTACCAGTAGTGACACTGACCCTAGCCAAATGCAAAACTAGTGAAAAAAACAGTCAAAAAAGATGATGAGGGAAAAATGTCAGTGACCTCCACCTGTAAAACCATTCCTGTTTGGGGGGTTGGAGGTTGTTGATTTCATTAACACCACAGCAGCCGAAACTGATTGCTTCTTAACTGACCAGATCAATATCCCAGAAGTTTGACTGACTTGATTCTGTACTCTGATTAAAAAGTGTTCTTTTAATTTTTTGAGCCGTATATTTAAGTTTGGGTTTGAGGTAGGGCTCAGGTTTGGTTATTAGCCTCATGCTAAAGAATCACATATTTAGAAACTAGAAGTTATTTCTAAGAAAGTCTCAGCCGTGCTTTTTGGCATGCAGTTCTTTCATAAACAGGATGTTAAGCTACCCCTAGCCCTTATTATGTCTAAAGGTGAAGTGGTGGATGTTAAGAGGCCAATACAAATTGAATGGGTGAGTTATATAAAAATTCCCAAAGGCAGTCCACGGGGATTAACTTGCTTTTGGAACAGTACCCATTTGAAGAAAACAAAGACATATTTGGCAGCAGTCCAAGTGCAGGTAGGCCCAGTTGAGCTTAGCCACAATCCCACCAGTCCACAGCAGTTTAGAGAATAACTGTTACCCCTCTATACATCCTGCTGGTAAAACTCATGTAGTGTGCAGTATTTAAACTATTCTTGCAGTTGCCGCACATGTGCAAGCCACTTTGCAACCTACCTCCACCCCACCTTCTCCAATGATGCGGTTTGTGTATTAATCCAATCTGATGTCAGAGATGCCTTTTGTCTTCTGTACCGGTCTTGCTGCTGCTCTTATTATCTATTAATTGCAAACTGCTTATTACCTCTTGTGCTTTTCATATATGTACATGTATTTATGGAAAACACAAGACTAGGAAGTCCCAGAATAGAGCCATATTGCCAAATATAAATTACTATTAGTCTGTGTTTCATTATAGTAGTCCTGATGGGGCTGCTATTTCTGCACCTCCATTTGCTACATTTTTTTTTTTTAACTCCTGGAGGCCATCACGTGCATTTACCTTAATATTCCACTCAATCACCCGATGATAATTTAAAATCCAACTGTCGAGTTCTGTTGCTTTCCCGTGACGCACTGCATATTTGAAAATGTGCCTCGAGAGATTTTCTGTGCTTGACTTTGGCTTCCTGTGCTCACTGCTGAAAAATTAGCCCCAATGAGCCATCATTAAGGGATGTAAAAATAGGTTAAATATTAGCTGTGGATGACAACAGAAGAGAACAGAGTAGAAAAGAACAGATTTAATTATAATCTACTCATTATCAGACACTTCACATGTGAACCTTTAGGTTTATAAAAGCAGTTTCACTTTCAGTTTTGGGGTATTATGTAAAATAGTTTGAATGAGAACTAAGATGTATGTATGTAATTGAGATCTAAGTCGTACGTCTGAACTTTCTGATTTTTGAACAAAACAGATTTTGTTGATTATGTCCACATCATAGTAACTTGGTAACACAAAACCACCACAAGTTCTGCAAAGTCTCTGTATCAACTTCCAGTGTCATTCAGTGTTACCATGTAAAACACATTACTGTCTGCCTTCGCCTGGCTGTCATCACTAACTCCCCATGCCCCTGTCTGTAGGAACGTTTGCTGTTATCCTTACTGCCTGCTCACATAGCCAGAGTGATGAAAGCTGAGATCATCCAGAGGCTGCAGGGACCGAACTTCGGTCGAACTGAGAACACCAACAACTTCCACAACCTCTACGTGCAGCGGCACACCAATGTCAGGTAAGGTTTGCCTCTTTTATCTGCTCCTCCACAAATAAAGGTTATTATTTTCTGCTCTCATCTAAGTTCTTGATTGCTCCTATGTCGTCCTCCCCTTCATCGCTGCTCACCTCTCACCCTCTTTTGTCCTCTGCTCTGTACATGCTCTTACATTTGGATCTCTTCTACTGTACACCACTGCCTCTTCTTCTCATCCTCTTTCATGTTCCTTAATTTCATTGCCTCTTCCCCTTGCACCACTTTTTTGGCCGTCGTCTCTGCATCCTATTTTCTTATTCCTTTTCATAGCTGAATTCAGTTCCGAGTTAATCCACCTCTATTGTACTCTGAGGTCACTTTGCCAGATGAGCAGGAGCCTATGTCCTCTTTTCCTGATGATATACTCCTGTATACTGAGGGGCTTCATAGTAACAGAGCAGAGTACACAGACCCAGGCTTACTGTGAGAGTCACTTCACAGAATGTCCTCTAAAAATCTGTTTTCCTCACGCTGGAGCTTCACAGGAGAAACAGTGTCTCATTTAAGCAGGCCTCAGGTGTGTATGTGGGTGAATGTGTGTGTCCTCATGTTGATCTGCCTATTATTCCTCCAATAACAATAAATTCTCATATGGTTTAGCTCACAGTGACGGCAGAGAGGAGAGAAATCTTTCCAGAACAAAGAACAGAGACAGGTGGAAATGTGGTTTTGTTGGGATCCTCCTAAATTAGGCAGTTAGTGGAAAGTCTCCAAATCAGTTCTCCAGCTGCAGTAATAGGCTTGGCTGGAGACCGCACCATTCCTTTTCTTTTGGGAAATGATGATACTAGAAGCTGGCACATTTCTGAGTAGAAATGGCTGAAAACACAATGTATGTTCAAAGCACGCATACATTTTCTGCATACATCATTTTTCTGTTTATTTTAAAAATCATATGTCATTGTAAAACATGCACTCAGCTGAGATCAAATTAACCACAATGTGCAAAAACTAATGAAGTTTACACTGCTGTGTAATAGCCACCAAGATGTGAAAATACAGTCTCCAAAAGTTGAATCAGCTAAATAGGTTGTAGTGTATATGAACGCTTAACATAGCTACCGTTACTCCACCCATGGGTTTGTTAATCCTACAAGTTTTGCAATGTCTATGTAACAACTTATCAATGTTTTTCACTCTTAATATGGAAATATCATTATTGGCTGCCTTGCCTTTTTGCCATTTTGAAGCCTCAGTGGTATCATTTTGGTTTCTCAGAGTCATATTTGGCCAAGATTGTGACGTAATAAGTTTTAAGCTTACCTTCCCTAAACTTTGCAGGTGCAATACATGGACACAGTCAGATAATCCCTTTAGAAATACTCCAGAAGGCACCAACAGCACAAACAAAGGGAAGACGTCTAGTTTGATTAGTAAAGGTGAGCAGTGGTATATGCAGAGAGGGGGCTAGGGGTGGTACCGACCTCCTGGAAAGTGATTGCCCCAATCCCCCACCGATACTACGGGACTAGAGTGCTGTTAATTTTACAGTGCCCAACACCACTGGATGACAGCATAGATAGGACTAGTAGCAACCTAACTTTACACTTAAAGTACAGTACAGTACCTAACTAAAGCTTCGGTTTAATTTACTTATACTTTAAGTATTTCTAAGTTATGCTACTTTCTGCATCTACCATATTTTAAATGCAAATATTGCACTTTCTGCTCCCATACTATTTATTGCAAAGCTTCATTTACTTACAGATTGCAGATAAAATGCATTATTAGATCCAACTAGCCAGCAATATATAAATAATTAATATCATCAAAATTCTGAAAAGTGCCATTCTACATAATGAGTACACTTACTTTAAGTGCTTTAAATATGTTTTGATTATACAACCTGTGCACTGTTAACCTACTTAAGTAGGATTGTAACTTTTAATTCAGTAAAAAGTCTAAATACATTTTTCTGGCTTTGCAAGGCAAATGTCCAACAAACTTTAAGTCTTGACAAAATCCATGTGAGTTTTTAAAAAAAAAATCACCAGCTGTACAGTTTTTATGAAGGGTAGAAGTAGTTATATAGAGACCTAAATCTTTTTTTTTTATAGCACTCTGAAACCATATTCATTTAATGGGTGAAGTTGGGCATCATATCATGGAAGTCTGTGGAAGTCATTCACTTTTGGAAGCTGGCTTATATGGACATCAGAGGAACTGCAGTTCTTGACACTTCTGCATTGACTCCATTTTTCAGCCCCAGAGGTTCATACTTTCTTGTATCAAAGTATTGAATAGTTAGATGTAGCTATTTAGTTGGGAACCAAATAATGTAAATATAGGAGAATGTGCACTAAACCAGAGTGATGGGGTTAAAACAGGTTAGGTGCATGTCTAGAAAAAAAACAATGCTACATCTCTGAATAAAGATACCAGTAACAAAATCTGTTTTGGGACCAACTTCTGTAATTTTTCCTCTGCATACCTCCACAGTGCATTTTAAATCAAACAGTCAAAATGTGATTAAAGTGCAGTCTTTCAGCTTTAAATCAAGAGGGTAAAAAAAGTATCTTCAGCTGTTCCCTTGTATTTTCTCCAAGCGGTCACCGCAGTGGATTAATCCACATTGGTAATTTGGTAGAGGTTTTACACCAGATGCCCTTACTGACAAAACCCCCCATGGTGAGAGGGGCTTATGTCCCCACCTGGAAATGAACCAGGGCCCTTTTGCTTGTAAGGTGAATGTGTAAACCACTACACTACAAGGACAGAAAGAGAACTGCTTTTACTGTTTAGGAATTACAGTCATTTTTTTTCTATAGTCCTACTTTTCAGACGCTCAAAACTAACTCGACCTTTGACTAAGCAGATAAAAGTTCTAGAGTTTGTTTCAAGTGTTGAACATACTGTACATTTGGTAGCTGTTCACTGAAACTCTCAATATGAGTTCCAAAGAGATGTCAGTGCAGGTGAAGGAGGCCATTATTAGGCTGAAAAACCAAAATAAAGATAGCAAAAACTTTAGGAATGACCAAAACAACAACCTGGAACATTCTCAAAAAGAGGGAATGCACTGGTCAGCGCAGCAAAACAAAAAGGCCTGGAAGACCACAGAAGACAACAAAAGTGAATGACCTCAGAATTCTTTACTTGTCTAAGATAAAATCCTTCACAGCATCTAGCCAAGTCAAGAACACTTGTGGAGGTGGCTATATCATTGTCAAAGAGATGCCTTCATGAACATAAATACACAGTGTTTGCAACAAGGTGCAAACCACTGGTTACACTTCAGAACAGGAAAACCAGGTTAGACCTTTAAAGCTTTTAAAAGAGCCTGCCCAGTTCAGAAAATAAATCTTTAGACAGATGAAACCAAGAAGTACTTGTACCAGAATGATGAGAAAAAAAAAATATGGCGAAGGAGAGGGACAGATCACGATCCAGTGCATACCGCATCAACAGTCACACATGGTGCAGGCAACGTTGCGGGATGGGTACGTATGGCTGTCAGTGAAACGAGGCCAAAGAGAAATAACAGGATGAATTCTAAAGTGTACAGGGCTGTGGGGGTGGGATTACATCAGGGATCAGCTCTGAGCCCCTTCTTGTTTGCAGTGGTGATGGACAGATTGACAGATGA
>VUQH01034720.1:9292-22367 GCA_015106775.1 Etroplus canarensis
CAAAACTGTAATTAAAACCTGTCATAAATGAAAAAAAAAAAAAAAAAAGCCGCTATGTGACCCATATTGGATTTTTATGGCAGACTGAAAGCACAAATCTGATTTTTTTAAAAAAATATTCAGGCCACTTTCATAAGTGGTCCTAAATGTTGGACATGTATCCAACATTTTTCAAAGCAGCCTCAGTCTGAATGGTCATGTTGCAGTTCATCCAACTTTTACATCACTGAAGCGAGACAGACGTCATAATTCTGAGCCAGAGGAAGCCAGAGGTGGCAAGATCAAATGTAAACAATGGACAAAACAAGCATGGCAAACAGAGTTGATGGAGCTGGTCAGTGGAAAGAACGTGCAGTTTTACTCACATGCTGACATGTGTAGCATTCATAGTTATATCCATAAACACAGCGTGCTGAGTGTGACGTCACGTCTTCTTCTGCACGTGCACGTCACTTCAGTACCTTAGACTGTTCACACTGGAGTCTGATGGTGGTCAGATTTAAATTAGAATGTGAACGACCATGCAAAAAAATTGGATCTCAGCAACAAAACTGTAGTTGACCTGCAGTGTGAACATATCCTTAGGGGGGACCTCAGGGGGTTAAATATTCTGCTTTCTTGTGGGGCCCCTGTGGCTTGTTCTTACCCCCTTTAAAAAGTGCTAGAACCGCCCACGTACTGAATCCAACTACCACACAGAAAACCCGTGTACACAATGAACAGTAACCGTGAGGTTAATGAGGTCCTCAAGTTGGTTCATTAAGCCAAATGTACAATTCCAGGTATTTGAACCTCACCACTTTATACTTTGTAGGCATTGTAGTTCTTTTGATGGCACAAAAAGTGGCACTCCAAGCTTTTTAGAGGAACAAAAAACTCACCGTAGGAGTGTTTGGAGGAACAATGTCCACTCTAGTTTCAGTCCTTGAATCGTTCAGTAAAACTGGTGCACTTTTACACCAGCCACCTTTCCTGAGGCCGTAGGTTCGTGAGCCGGAGGCTAGGTCGAGTCTGGGGGTGAAACAAGGCGCTGGAGAGGCGGCCCTGATGGTGCTCGGCGCTCTCGGAGACCCTGAGCCGGTGGCACCATCTGGCCTCAGGAGGCGGATCCTGTGATCCAGTCCGGTCCTCTCCCTGGACGAAGCCCTGGACGAAGTGACAGGATGCGACAGGACGGGCTCCGACAGCGACAGATAAGGCCTCCCTGCGTCCTGCCGCGCAGGAAAAGACGCGTCGGACATTCGGACCCTGTGAGCAGACCGCAAAAGCTCTGCGCGCCCCGGCGTCAGCCTGCGGCTCCTCTTTGACAGGATCAGTAACTTGTAACTCAACAAGAAGCAGTTCATCAGCAGCAGAATGACCACACAGGGGACGAGCAGAAGAACAGCTAAAGTCAAACTTGTCACAGGGTAAGCTTCAGTCAGATTGGATGGTGTTGTTTGACTTATTTGCGACATTTCATTCCTGAGCACATAAAGGGCGACTTGGAGAGAATTACTGATGTCAGCTCAGATTGCCCCTTGTCTCTCTTTGCACAGGTGGCTTGATGTCTTAATCAATGTGGACTATTTTGTGTCTGAAGGGGTTTTCTACCTAATGCCATCCTGCTTCTCAAATGTCTCCAAATGTGAGTTTTGTCCTTAATCACTCTTACATCCATCGTTGCAGACAAAGTCTGGCAGTGTTATGAGCTGGCTTTATGTGATAAATTACAGATCAACAGGTGTGGCTGGTTTGCAGGATGATGTTATAGTAACCACTCGCCGCTAGGTGGCAGCAGATGACTCCTGTATCTGCATCTGACAAGCCCCTGCAGTGAGTTCATGGACTGCATTGTCTGATAGTTTACTGCAGACTTAAGTAGTCCACTTATACAAGCACAGGGTTTTTATAATATGCATCTGTCCCAAAGAACAGAGGGAAAAGAAGCCAAATTCTTGTTTTCCTTTATTTTTCATGCCTTCAAACATGTCCATATCAAGTAATAATACATCAGCAGCTGGCTCATTGCAGAATATATACAGACATTTCAAATAATTCAATAGAACATCTGACAGATGAATCTCTTTTAGAGACAATGTTTTTGCATTTGCACACAAAGTAGATCTTTGTACACAAGTATGTTTGCTATTGTAAGAAATCAATGCAAAAGTTCAGTCATATGAACACCATATAACCATAATAATAATAATAACAATGATAATAATAAAGTTTTTTTTTCACTTACATGTTTCTACCATTCAGGTTTAAGGAAGTCTATACAGACTTGAATAACACACTGATATCCTGCGGACGGTTTGCAAGTATAACAGTACAATAACTCATTCAAGAGAAAGGCTATTGAGTCAACGGATGCCCTCAGATACCAAAGACCCCCATTAATCAGTTCTGAACTCACTGCTCATGCGGCATAACAGTTGTGCATTGTGCCGAACACCTGCAGAAAGTCATCTCCTCACAAAAGCTGTATCTGATCTACAACTCCCTTCAGCACTGCTTGCCGCTTCCAAACACAATAGGAGGTTGTGATTGGTTGTGATATTAGCACCTTGGGCAAGGCTGTGTTTGTGAATTGATAACAAGACACGATGAAGCTGTGTCAGCTTTCAGCAGAGCAGGCTAGCACTGGGCCAGGCTGTGCTTGATGATCTCTCGGGACTGTGGTGGGATTCTGTCAGGGAAGACCACTTGGAACTCAACCACCAAGTCGCCTCGCTGGGATGGGCTCTTGGGCAGGGGCAGGCCTTCTCCTCTCAGCCGCCGAACAGCACCGGGTTTAATAACATCGCTGCAAGGTAGTGGCATCATTCGGTTGTCAAGTGTTGGAACATTAACTGTGCAGCCACAGAGAGCCTGGAGACAAAGAACAAAAGAAAGAGTTAGTCCTGCAGACCTGTTAAGTTCTGAACAAGTTTCATAATGCTTCCTGAGTGGCCTAATTATAACTGGAATTCAGATTCTTTAAAAGTGTCAAGTTGCATAACGGATAAATATGGAGTGTCTGTCTTTCTGAAACAATTTTCTGTTATTGTCTGCGTTATGCAACAGACCGGTGTTACAGATGTTATAATCGTTGCTCCATTTACTGGCTGTGTGTGGGAGTTAAGTGTTTTAGTGACTGAAGTGAGCCATAGGAAGATGGAGGAGCTCTTTGAAATGTCATTCTCTGTGACTGCTACCCTGCTAATCTGTGTGTGGGTTGGTGGAAGTGAGAGCCAGAGACGGAGCGAGTCAAAAAAAAGAAAAGAAAGCTGCCTGCCTTGTATAGGCAGAGGAATCTGCAGCCAGCATAGTAGTTGCGAGGGAGAGTGAAGTGCGATTCATGGGGGCAGTCAGTACTGTGAGCTAAATTTAGATCCTGCTCTCTCTCTCACTCTGCAGGGGCTGATGAGGTAACGGAGGCGTTGGCAGGCTGCTGCTGTTCTGTTTGTGGGGGTCTGTCAGCCCATTGTAAGCTGAGGGGCTCAGATGCCTGTAACAGAACACTGTGTTCTGTCCTCAGACTGCAATGAAAGATATTGCCCTCCCTCCCTGCATTTGGCAGAGATTGGACCTTCAGTCTTATGTGTTACTGATGGTTTTCAGGAATTGATTTTCATTGGCATTTAAGAAAGAACATTACTCAGTGATTATATAAAGGACAAGAAGTGGTGGACAGATTTTAGCCTTTATCTGAGTAGGTGTAAGTGGTTGTATCTACTTATAGACCAGTCATATGTTTCATAATGTATCAAGTATTATAGCAATGCACCAAACTCACCTCTTTAAGGGTGATCTTGGCTGTGTAGACGATGTTGGAGCCTTCTCTCTTGTACTGAGAGTGCTCCTGGTCCCTGAGAATGAAGGTGATGTCTGCAGGGGTGTTGTTGGGGGTCTCATCTCCTTCCCTGGGGAAGGTGATCTTGGTTCCTGCTTTCCAGCCTTTCTTCACCACCACATTCAGAACCTTCTCTTCTGTTCGTAGGCTGCGACCGTCGGGGTTGAGGCGGCTGCGGGTGATCTTCACATGCTTCGTGCAGCCATTCATCACTTCCTCCAGGGTCACTAGCAGGTCATGTACCACTGCCTCACCCTGCAGTCGCCTCTGGCCTCTTCGGAGACCACCCTCAGCACTGGCAAACCCACCCACATGACTGAAGGTGAACCGTCTAAAGGGGTTGAAGAGGTCATCATCGCCATCAGATTCGTTGCCAAAGAAGATGTCGAAGTGGTCGGAGCCATGGAAGAAGGTGGAATGGGGGTCACTGTGGAAGTTATTGCGGAAAATGCTACCACCGCTTTTAAGGCCTAAAATGCAGAAAGAAAACAGACTGTAGTTAAATTGCTGCAGAGATCTCTTCGTTTTAATGTTTTTCAAGTTTTCTTAATGTCACCTTATCTAAACAACTTCTATCAACCAAGAAAATTCTTTCATTTCTCTCTGAATAGCTAATCAGCCTCACAGCTGTCACACACTGAATTTGTTTAATAGAAGTGGGAGAGTCATTACACATCAATATTTAGCATTTAATGATGACATGAATAGTTAATCCCACTGCCTACGCTACACTAATTGCTCAGACGGCAGTTACTAGTCAAGCTATTTAAATTATATAAATAAAATCATAGCAGTGTCAGATCTCGATCCCTCTCACCTTCCTCTCCAAACTGGTCATATATGCTTCTCTTCTTGGGGTCTGTCAGGATCTCATAGGCCTCTGCGATCTCTTTGAACTTGTCTTCTGCATCAGCTTCACTGTTCTTGTCAGGGTGGAACTTGAGGGCCAGCTTCCTGTAAGCTTTCTTTATCTCGTCCTCATTGGATTCAGGGGAGACACCCAGGACTTTGTAGAAGTCTTTGCCTGCGGGTTTGATGGACAGACAGGGCATGTCCTGCTCTGACTTGGTGCTTTCCTGTGGAAACACAAAAAGTCATTTCAAACATTTGTTCATGCTTAAACCTAGTGAAATAATTTACTTTCCCCCCCTGCTAATCCCTGGTGGAAATCTCAAGAGTTGTCGAGTGGTAAGGAATAAGCATGCAAATTCAAATATTCTTCTGGTAGAATATTAATCAGAACTGCTGATGCACAGGTAATCTTTCACAAATCTAATGCAGAAAACCACCTCCAGCAAAAAGTCTCTGAGGGGAAACACCCTTATCTCCGTGATACTGCATGTGCAGCTGCATATCCATGAATTTCATAGGCTCATGCACCGCACAACGTGAGAGGGAAGTCGAGTAAGAGGCAAAAGACTTCCCCCAACGACCAAGTAAGTCTGCAGTCATTGGCTGAATGAGAATCATCACTTCTTATATTTGAATGAATCCGGAGCAACAGTAACAGGCCAGATTTTACACAGCATTCAGTTATATAAAATCAACCGTATGAAATTTAACAGTGTATATATCTTTACACATTTCGAGGTACGGGAATGACAAACGGCTAAAAAACGTTCTCAGACATGTACTCACCGCTGATGAAGACGAGCCGGAGCTGTCCCCCCTGTGCATAACTCGCACTTTGCACTTGACATTGACATTTTTGTGCTTCACACCGAACTGGGTCCAGATGAGAACCATGATGAAAAGTTTGCTGTGGTGCTACGTGTGTCGCTGTCCGCTCGGGCTGGTGCTGAATTCGCTCCGCTGTGTCTGGATGCTCTCCGTCCTGTCTGAGCTCTCTTCGGTTCTCGGTTAAATACTGTCGCGGCGGCTCCTTTTTACTATCCACTCACCCTCCCACGCGGCGTGACCGAGCTTTCCCCGGACCCGCCTATTTCCTCACGCGCGGCAGGGGATGCCGGTATCCTGAGCTCGCTTGGTGAAAAATCATTGGTGCTCCGGCGATGATCACGCGGATGTTACAGCCTCTCTTTCCATCTCGAGGCTTGTTTCCGGAGTTCTTGAAGCAGACAGTCACGACTCAGTACATCGAGTCCTTTTTCACAGACAGAACAAATAAAGATGCTGTCTGGCCAGACAAACTCCAGACAGACCATAGCCTCTCCAGTGATGGAGACCCTGTCCTTAAGTGACATTTTGTACATTTAAGCCCACACCTTCTACAGATTAAAGATACATTTTTTTCTGTGGGTTGTCTACATGTTCTTTATGTAAGTGATTATGTAGAATCATTTTAGATTTTTTTTTCAGTATCCTATAAGGCAAGCTGCTCTCAGGTAATAGTGTGCATAATCATGAACCCCTGTACCAGGGGTCTCAAACCCATGGCTCCGGAGCCACATGCAGTTCTTTTGTAACCATCAGGACTATCTACCTATGTAAACACGTAGGTGAATAGTCCTAAGGATTATTTCCACAGCCATAGATTCCAAATCCAAAAGAGCAAACTTTACTTGATCTGTGGCTAGATTAGGAATTGGTCTATTTATTTTACTGTTTTCACAGTTTTTATAAAGTAGGCCTATACATGCCAATACATATTTTTTCCCCCAGCATCAAAACTATTCTGTTTTGTTCATACTAAAAGGAAGTCAAAAGTAATGATTTATTATTATTATTTTTGTTTTATAATTTCACCTGTTAGTAATGTTAATATTTTAATAGATGGTGTCACCTTCATTACAAAGGCTCACATATCTTTTGCAGCTCCTTAAAGAATTTTTTTAAAATCAAAATTTCCTTCAAATGGTTCTTTTAATAGTAAAGTTTGCCGAACCCTGTCCTCTGCAATTTAATTTAGTTTGATTAAATCCAGTTCATAATGATTACACTCACCAGCTACATTATTAGTTACACTTTGCTAGTACTGAGTTGGACCCACTTTTCCCCTAAGAACTGCTTTAATTCTTTGGCATAGATTTAACAAGGTGCTAGAAATGGCAGTTAGAGGTCCTTACTAACATAATTGCATCACAGTTTTGTTGGCTGCACATCCATGATGCAAATCTTCTGTTTCACCATATCCCAAAGATGCTCTATTGGATTGATAACAGGTGACTGCAGAGGCTATTTGAGTACAGTAAACTCATTGCCATGTTCAAGAAACCAGTTTGAGATGATCTGAGCTTTGTGACATGATGCATTACTCTGCTGGAAGCAGTTATCAAAAGGTGCGTACACTGTGGTCACAAAGGGATACACATGGTCAGCAATAAAGCTCAGATAGCCTGTGGTATTTAAATGATGGTTAGTACTAAGGGGCCCAAAGTGTGCCAAGAAAATATCCACTGCACCACACCATTTCACCACCAGCAGTCTGAGCTGCTGATACAAGGCAGGATGGATCCATGTTTTCATGTCATTTACATCAAATATAAACTGGGCAATCTTCTGTTGTACAATTTTGGTGAGCCTGTGGGAATTTTAGCCTTAGGTCTCTGTTCTTAGCAGACAGGAGTGCCACTTGTTGTGGTCTTCTGCTGTTCTAGCCCATTTGCTTCAAGCAGTGATGTGTTGTGTCTTCAGAGATGCTCCTCTGCATACCTTGGTTGTAATGAGTGGTTATATGTTGCCTTCCTATCAGCTTGAAGAAGTCTGTCCATTCTCCTTCAACCTCTGGCATCAACAAGATGTATTGTATGTATGAAGAACAGCCACTCAATGGATATTTTCTCTTTTCCAGATGATTCTCTCTAAACCCTAGAGATGGTTCTTTAGTAAAATCCTAGTAAATCAGCAATTTCTGAAATCCTCAGACTACCCTGTGTGGCACCAACAACCATGCCGCAAACCACCATTCTTCCCTATTCTGATGCTGTGTTTGAACTTCAACAGGTCATCTTGACCATATCTACTTGCCTAAATACATTGAGTTGTGCACAGAGTTCAGATATTTGCCTTAAAAAGCAGGTGAATAGGTATACCTAATGAAATGGTCACAAGTGTATATCTACATATCATATTTATATCTGATTTATTTTTAATTCATATCACAATCCATCTCAGTGCACTTTAGATTGTAAATTAAAAGTCATTCAATATTGTAGAGAGAATGTAATCCAATTAAGATGTATTCAGAGACATAGAACTATTAATCTATAAGCTGGATGTACTGGAAGTATAATGACACCACCTCCAAGCACGTTATTAGGAACAGCTATACAATCTGTACAATATATGATTTATGCCATAAATTCTACTTCTATGAAGCTTAAGCCTTTTTGGATTTTGCTGACACTGTCAGAAAGGTGATGCTTAATATTGTGGTAGTGGTGGATGATGGAGATGTACTAGACTGCATTGTTTTGAAAAGTTTCACAAATATTTAGTCCACAACATTAACATTTTTTGGATTACTATTAATAATAAAGTGCTTGGTGAATGTATTGCATTATGGATGCATTAAGGGAAACAGTTTTCCCCTTTCAAGATAAATGTGAAGAAATATGAGGTGAATAACAAGGTAGGAAAGAATGAGAAAGCATTTATCTAACATGACAAGGGGTACCAACTACGGTGCTGTTTTTTTAATAAAGGGCCACAAGCAGAATAAGGCAGGAAGCTACAATTTTTTTTAATCTCATGTGCTCTGTGCTGTGTAATACAAAGTTTTAATTTGAAGGATAATGAAAAAAACTGTTGTTAAAACACAGTAGAATAGAAGAAAAAGTAGCGTAAAATGCAATTGCCTAAAAACTTGACTTGCATATAGAGTTTACATAGTACAACAATAGATTACGACATGCTTAACTGTCATTTATGAGGCTGTGGAACTGTTGGGTTGCATTGGATTGCACTCTATCATTTCCCCAGCTCCTTATAGTAAATATGAGAGGTGCACATATTAACATAAATTAGAACCCTTTATTGTCATTGCACAAAAAAGAGTAAAATGAAATCACCACAATTCAAAAGAAAAACACCACAACTTCCAGCAACAAAAACTTTTGAGAGACAAACATTCTGAGTCCAAGTTTATTTTCTGTCTAAAGGTCAAGATAGTGTCATCCTTCTAGAAGTAAGTCTCACCACTCAGCAGCTGTCTTCATACATACCAGACCATTATTCAAACTGTGATTTTGAAGGATTTTCTAAACAAACTTTAATTACAGTGGTCACCAGGACATAAGCATATGTATGGATTCATCCATCAAATCCAATAATAGAAAAAAACACTTAAAAAGTCTTATAATAGTTTTGATGTTGCTTAATTCTGCCATAGATTTTGATTCAACATACTTTGAGTGCCTGGTCTCTCATATAATGTTTTGGTAGTGTATACTAAATGGATTAGGTCATGCAGAAGTTCATAAAGATGTATTAGCTCAGGTAGGAATGCATTTCCATTGTGTATAGTATGGCAGACAATAAATGCAAAACTATGCGAATAAAGCACTCAGCAGCTAACAGCTGTAAAAGGAAAGGGCAGCTTTGAGTTATGTAACTGAATGTGTTAAAAAAATAACTTGTGGTGTTTGGTAAGTGTTGAAATATCTTGTGAAAATTTAAGATATTACCTGAATCAATCAGCTAGCTGATGTTATTTAAAAAAATTTTCACATATCACTGTCACTCAAGTGCCTTCCCACTTGCTTCAAGTAAACCCACATGCCCTGTGGTGCACACACCATTCAAATAGAGTGTGTTGACAGGCTGGTTCTCAAGTACATGAAAGACAGCATCCCATGCCAGCAAGGACCCTCACCAGTTTCATAACCAGCAGATCCACAGAGAATGCCATCTCCACAGCCCCACACTCTGTCTTTACACAATAAAAACAACACCCACACCAGAATGCTGTGTGTTGATTTCAATTCAGCTTCAATATCATCTCCCTCAAGAAATAAATTGGCAAACTTTGGCCTTGAGTAACACACTCACAACAGTTTAGATTGACAGTCATAGCTCCTCCACTCAAATCTTACATTTTTAAAAGCATGCTGTCTGAAGGATGTGAATTTCTAAAAGCAAAATTAGACATTTTCTGATGAGCCTAATATTGAAAGTACTGCACAGAAATTATAAGTCTTGGGCTAAACATATTAATGAAACAATATTTTGCATAAGAGGTGGATTTAGTAGTTGCCAACGAACTAACAAAAACACAAAAACTCACAAGTGTTCATGTTCCCATATTTGAATTTTGCGTACTACTGCTACTACTGCTTCTGAAAACTGACAGTAAGGTTCTACTGGAATGTTCTCTGTGTATACATGATTCATGAAACACCTAGAAGCCATTTTTTGGGTGTAATTGTCATCAAAATCATTTTATTGTAACTATTTGGTCTTTTCTTTGAAAAGATTAAATAAAATATAAATCTGTGCCCCTCTCCTACTATCTCTACATGAATGATATCCATGATCACATGTGCTAATTAAAGGCCACTCTTTTGATGAAATTCAGCTAGTCATCTGTTTAAATGGCATTTTTACTCCCATTGAAGAAAAACTAGTTTTTCTATTTTGGGATCATTCTACACATACTACAGATTACGACAGAGTTGACTGCATTCATGGGTATTGAATCAGTGTCACAGGGAGCGTACATACATGGCAGTGCTTCCTCCTCTGTGATGCTTCCTACATCCAATCGGGGGAAGGAGTTTCCTCAGGATTCTCCTTCGTCTCACAGGAAGCAGCAGACAAATTTGGTTTGAACATGTTGAGCCAGGAGCGTCATGCTCCCCATAGCAGCTCTTACATACTATTCACAGATTGAGCAGGAGAGAGTGAATCAGAACAGCCAGCATTCATTCCTCCTGCCCACGGGAACAGTCAGTGTGTTTGGGCCTGTTTTTCGCACATTCACACTCTCTGTCTTTCTCACAGAAACACATTCAAAGGTGCCTGTCAGTCTCAGAGAAAATAATGCTAATTAAAGAACCAAGCAACATTAACACTGTTATTGTTAGGTGGCTGGAAGGCGGACAGCTTACATGGAGCCTGGTGTTCTTGTGATGTTTGCTGTTCTCGCTTGTTCTGCAGTAGCTGTATATGGATTATCCACAGTCTCTGTTCATCTGGGGTGCTGTTTTTCGCTGCAGGGTACATGATGTCTTTTATTGTTTGGAATTAGATACATTCTGTTTTATAACTTAAAATTACATGTAACATGGGTGAGTAGAGTACAGCAATAGTTACAATACATAATACATACTATGGGTGTTTACAGTGGTCTCAAATTTGATTTATTGTGTTACGTAAATAAGTCATCTGTGTCCTCTAAAGGTATGCTTGCACACTGATGTTTCCATTTCAAATTTAATTTCATGGCAGTGAGACATAAGAGGACTCTATCCTCATGATACTTCTCTGATCGGCAAATTTAGCAGTCTGCTACTGACTTTGAAACAACTGATATTAGATACAAACAGACCCCAGACAGTTTGGACTGTCAGTCACACCATGTCCACTCTAGCACTCTTTCAGGTGTGTTAACACAATGCTAAGGAGGAAAAACCTCAGCAATGATCTCAGAGAAGCAATTGTTCCTGCCCATTAATTCTGGAAGGGTTATACAGCCATTTCAACCAATCTGAAGACCATCTCAGACTCCACATGCCTCAGTTTGCAGTTAAATGTTAATGTTCATGACAGTACAATTAGAAAAGGACTGAACAAGCATAGCTTGTTTGAAAAGGTTGCCAGGATAAAGCTTCCTCTCTTTAAAAACAACAATGACTTTGCATGTAAACAAAATCTTGAACATGTCCTTTGGATAGATGAGACCAAAATGGAGATGTTTGGCCATAATGCACAGCATCACATTTGGCAAAAACACAACTCTGCACATCAGCACAAACGCCTCATATCAACTGTCAAGCATGGTGGTGGAGGGGTGATGGGGGCTTGTTTTACAGCTACAGGCCCTGGGCACCTTGCAGTCATTGAGTCGACCACAAACTCCTCTATATACCAAAATATTCCACAGTCAAATGTGAGACCACCTGTCCGGCAGTTACAGCTTGGGTCATGCAACAAAAAAATGATCCCAAGCACACCTGCAAATCTCTAACAGAACTGCTGAAAAAGAAAAGAATCAAAGTTTCAAAATTCAGACCTCGACCTGATTGAAATTCTGTGGCAGGACCTTAAGGGATATGTGCATAAACATGTGCCCACAAACCTCGAGAGACTAAAAAAGTCATACTGAAAATGATTGCTTTAAGTTTTTGCAGCTCTAGGTATTTCTACAAGCTACTGAGTCATTGGGTGCATAGTTTTTTACACATAGCATCTCCATGTTGGACTCATTTTTATTAAAAAAATAATGACAGTGGAATTTGCTGTGTGTTGTTTTATATTTGAGGTGAGATTTAAATCATTGTAGAATGTACTAAGGAGCCTAATGATTTTTTTTTGTTTTTTTTTTTTACCATGGCCTGATGAATAAAACTGAAAGAGGATGTACTTTCTTTTTCACATGACTGTATTGGGGGCCTAAAACACCATTGCAACTTCTCCAGAACCCATCCAAGGAAAGTGTGCTTAGTGGTTTAGACTCAAGGATGGAGGCTTATTAGCTGCTCAATTATTTAACTGGGACTGTGATAAAAGGAGAAGATTCATATCCATAAAATGCAACGGCCCTACTTTGGCACTTGATTTCACATCGTCACTATACTACTTTACCTATTAAACTGTTCTTAAAACAGGAGGGGGAAATACAAAATGTCCAATTTAATCTGATTTCCATCACCACTGGACATTCATATAGTATTTATATATACATAACAGGTCTGCTTGTACATCTGCACACTTTAAAGAGTAGTTATCTTCTTTTCACTTGTACCAAACAAGTGCAACTGGAAAATGTAACTACAGTTATGGATGACTTTGGCCTATATACAGTGGGTACGGAAAGTATTCAGACCCTTTGCAGTGACACTCATATTTAACTCCCATGCTGTCCATTTCTTCTGATCCTCCTTGAGATGGTTCTGCTCCTTCATTGGCGTCCAGCTGTGTTTAATTAAACTGATTGGACTTGATTAGGAAAGGCACACACCTCTCTATATAAGACCTTACAGCTCACAGTGCATGTCAGAGCAAATGAGAATCATGAGGTGGAAGGAACTGCCCAAGGAGCTCAGAGACAGAATTGTGGCAAGGCACAGATCTGGCCAAGGTTACAAAAGAATTTCTGCAGCACTCAAGGTTCCTAAGAGCACACTGGCCTCCATAATC
>VUQH01034723.1:0-20174 GCA_015106775.1 Etroplus canarensis
AGGTTTACAAGATGGCAGTGAGACCTGCTATGATGTATGGTTTGGGACTGACCAGGATGGACAGGATTGGAAATGAGTACATCAGAGGGACAGCTCATGTTGAGAAGTTTGGAGACAAAATCAGAGAGGCAAGGCTGAGATTGTTTGGACATGTTCAGAGGAGGGATAGTGGACAAGGGACTTTGAAACTGAAGCTGCCAGGCAGGAGGAAAAGAGAAAGACCACAGAGAAGATTCACGGACGTAGTTAATGAGGACATGCAGAGGGTTGATGTGAGGGAAGAGGATGCAAGGGATAGGAGGAGATGGAGGCAGATGATCTGCTGTGGCGACCCCTAAAGGGAGCAGCCAAAAGAAGAAGCAGCAGAGGTTGTAGAAAAGCAGCAGTCACAGTTTCAGTCAGCTGCTTTCCAGAGTGCAGTAAATGCACAGCTTGTGTGAGCTGAGGTTTTATCAGTCCTGTGTATTACTGTGGTTTGATTTATCTAGTTTATTTGGGTGTTGGGACGATGGATAGGAGTTTAAATGTATGGCATAATGCTCCGCAAGAAACATTTACATAACATAAATATAATGGTGTTTGGAAGGCACAGTTATACCTGGTCACATCTGCTGCTTGAGAAACTGTAGAAAAGGTGACCTAAAATATAGGAGCAGGAAGCATTAAGTGTAATTCTGCTTAATTTAAGAATGGACAGAGTGTGTATGAACGCTTGTACTGCCAAGGAAAGTACCTTGATCTATACCTGTTATGTTCTTCCTTTGATATACAATCCTGGGCTCAGCCTCAGTTTAATTTACTCTTTCTTTAGGACAAAAAACAGAATACATGAGTGGAAGCAGACTGTCACATGAGAGCAGTAAAACTGAACCGGTTAAATCTAATCTGTGCTATTTTTAAAAATATACACTGCACGTCGTGTCCTACGCAAATAATCTCTTCGTTTCACTTCTAGTTTATTGAGAACTATTTCTAAAACATCTCTGTATTCCTGTAGAGATCGCAAAACGCAGGAACAAATGCAGCTGATGATGTTACCTACATGGAGTTTGTGGCCACTGCGACAACAGGACCTGCGTTAGCTGTGCTAGCTAGCTCTTAAACCTGGCTTACTGCGTGTTTGTGTACGTGTGCCGTTTTACAGCTGACAACGAACCTGGAATTTCTCAGTGGCCTGCGGGTCGTCGGGTGCCCGGTCTGGATGGACCTTTAGAGACACTTTGTAGTAGCTCCTCCGGATCTCAGCCTCTGTCGCCTCTTTGTTGATTCCCAGAACCTCGTACAAGTTTGAGGTCTTGAAAAGCTCCTGACAACGCTCGAGCAAGCCCATCCTGACAGCAGACCAGGCACCTCAGTCCGAGTTTTGGCAGGTAAAGTAATTATTCTTAACTTCTACGGGGTTCTTTTGTGGCTAGCTAGCCAATAATTTCTCTTCTGTTGATATTGCGTAGGCAATATCAATTTGGCGCGCTAGCCTGTCACAGACGCGCGTACGTTCGGCGACGTACTTACGTAATAAACACATGCGCTCTCTGATTGGATCTCATGACCGACATCGTCAAGACTGTATAATAAAGACCTTAATAACTTAATTTTCAAATATGTAAAAACGTGATTGTAAAACAGAACTTTGCTTTTGTTTTTTTGTTTGTTTGTTTGTTTTTTTTGGGGGGGATAGTATTACGTAACTTTTTACCACTTATATATATATATATATACAGCAGGCTTGCAAAAGTTTTCATTCACCTCGCCCTTTTTCCTATTTTTTGCTTTACAAACTATAATTTAAATGGATTTCTTTTTTTCCGCAAAATTTTTCCCAAAACAGTCCAAATTTGTGCCACAAAGTGAAAAAACATATCTTAAGAATATCTAATAAATAAAAAACTGAAAAGTGGTGCATATGTAGTCACCCCCATTGCCTTGAAGCCCCTAAATAAGATCTGGTGCTACAAATTAACTTCAGAAACCACATAATTATTTAAATAAGGTTCACCTGTGTAGTGTCACATGAGTATAAGTATATATGCACCTGTTCTGAAAGGCCCTGGAGTCTGCAATACCATGCAAGCCACATCATGAAGACCAAGGAGCTCTCCAGCCAGGTCAGGGACAAAGCTGTGTAAAGTACAAATCAAGGTTCTAAAAAAAATATCTGAAACTTTGAATCCCCCATGGAGCACCAATAAATCCATCATCACAAAATGCAAAGCAACTGGCACAGCAACAAACCTGCTTAGAGAGGGCCATCAACAAAAACTCACAGACTTCACAGAGAGGGTGTTAATGAGAGAGGCAACAAAGAGATCAAAGATAACCCTGAAGGAGCTGGAAAGCTCCACAGGGGAGACTGGTGTGTCTGCCCATAGGGCCGCTATAAGATGTGCACTCCACGGAGCTGGGCTTTACAGAATAGTGACCAGAAAAAAAACCCATTGCTTATAGAAAAAATAACATCATCCCCACACTGAAGCATGGTGGCGGCAGCATCATGCTGTGGTGATGCTTTTACCTGCAGGGGCTGGGAAACTGGTAAAAATTGAAGGAATAATGGATGGTGCTAAATACAATAGTGAGGAAACACCCTCATAGATCTCGGTCCACACTGATTTTAGCACTATGCAGCTGCTGTAGATTTGTTGGCTGCAAATCCATGATGTGATTCTCCCCTTTCACCACTTCATAAAGGTGCCCTACTGGATTGAGATCTGGTGAATGTGGAGGCTGCTTTGGTTCAGTGACGTCATTGTAATGTTCAAGAAACCAGTTTGAGATGATTTATCCAGCAGCATTACTCAGCTGGAAGCAGAAGATGGATACACTGTGGTTACAAAGGGGTGGACACGGTCAGTCACAAAACTCAGGTAGGCTGTGGTGTTTAAAAAATGCTCAGTTGGTACTAAGCATGCCAAGAAGGTAGCTCCCACACCATTACATCACCACCAGCAGCTGGAACCATTGGGACAAGGCAGGATGAATCCATGCATTCATGTTGTTTACACCAATTCTGAACCCACCATTTAAATGTTTCTACAGAAATCAAAACTCATCAGATCAGGTAAAATTTTACCAATCTTCATCCTCAGTTTCTTGTTCTTAGATGACAGAAGTGGTATCCAGTGTGTCTTCTGCTTCAGTCTTTCAATGTTTTCAAAGATGCTCTTCTGCATACCGTGGTTGTAACGAGTTGAGTTCTATCAGCTTCAATCAGTCTGGCCATTCTACTCTGACTTCTGGTATCATGGCTCAGTGTGTCGGAGGACTTGCTTGGGAGCCGGAGGGTTGCTGAGAGCTGCTGGTTTAAGACCCACCCGGACCTGGACCCGGTGGCCATGCAAGACCTGCTGTTTCAAGACCCTGAGCTGGACCCATATGTGTGGAGGTGCACCAGAGGCCACAGAGATGTCACCCCATGAGGTGCCCTTGAGCAAGGCACTGAACCCCCACATTGCTCCCTGGTGCATACAATGGCAGCCTTGCTCGCCGACCTCCCTCACTGCATACTCCATATTAAAATGTGTATGCGTGCGTTCTATCTGTAGGACTGTTGGTGATTCGAATTTCCCCAGCTGGGGATTAATAAAGTTGTTTGTTTTGTTTTATCTTGGCCCAGAGAACTGCCATTCTCTGGATATTTTCTCTTTTTTGGCTCATTCTCTGTTGACCTTACAGATAGTTTTAAAGGAAAATCCCAGTAGATCAGTAGTTTTGAAAGTACTCAGGCCAGCCTGTCTACCACCTTCAAATAAGTCATGTTTAAATTCACTTAAATTACCTTTCTTCCCCATTCTGATGCTCAGTTTGAACTACAGCTGGTTGTCTTGACCATGGCTACATGCCAAAATGCACTGATGGTGCCATGTAATTGGCTTATTAGATATCTGCATTAATGAGCAATTGAACAGGTATACCCAACGGCTGGTAAATGTATTAAAAGCATACATTAAGATGTGCTTTTTGTCAGAGTTAGCTGATAACTTAGCAACCCCACTTGTCATCCAGACATGCTCACTCCTGGTGCCAAAGCAACACCATGCCTGCAGCCAAAAAAATGACAGCTCTGATGGTTCAAAACATAGACTTCACAAACCAAGTTACAACCACAGCTAGGGCTATAAAATGAAGCCAGCACATAAGTACCAAAAACTGCAGTTTCCCCATTGCCACTAGAGGTCAAAAAAACTATTCAACCCCCACAGACTCATGCTGAAATGCCCAACTTTACAGTTTTAAAACTCATGCTAACAGCCTGTTAGAAAAATGGCTTTGGCCCCAATAGTTGCCCCGTTCATATCAACTTTGGGGTTGCATGTTAGAGCCTTGATTGACAGGTGTCTGGACTCAGGCCACTGTGGTTTAGGAGGATCGTCTTCCAACAAGAAGGTTGGCGTTTCAGTCCCTGGCTTCTCCAGTCTACATGCCGAAGCATTCCTTGGCAAGACACTGAACCCCAAATTCCCCCTGATGCATCCATCGGCGTGTGAATGTGTGCATGATTGTTAAATGTGCTTAAAGGAATAAAATAAAGTGCTGTATGAATGTGTGCGTGCATGGGTGAATGATGCTCGTAGTAAAAAGCGCTTTGAGAACTCAGTTAAAAGTAGAAAACTACTATAACAGCACAAGTCCATTTACCATTTAGTGATTGATGTCTGTCGGGCTTCACCTCATCACTTAATTGTAAATAACAAAACTGTTTGCTGTATGGTACAACCAGTCTAAGAATTTTGGGACTCGGTTTTGGTGAGTGAAATTCCAGTGTTTTATTAGTCTGTTCTATTTTTTAAATTTTATTAACACTAATTACCAGGTGTGTTGCTCTGTGGTTGCACCTGTATAATTTATGGATGCATATAGATATGTATTAACCTTAGATCCAAATACAGTCACTTCTAGCTGCAAAAGCAACATGGTCTACAACCCCAATTCTATTAATGTTGGGAAATTGTGTAAAATATAAATAAAAACAATGCAAATCGCATAAACTAATATTTTATTCACAAAAGAACACAGAAAACATAATGTTTAAAGTGAGACATTTTATCATTTCACGAAAAGTACTAGCTTGAATATGATGGCAGCAACACATTAAAAAAGTTGGGACAACGGCAACAAAAGGCTGGAAAAGTAAGTGGCACTAAAAAGAAACAGCTGGCGGAATATTCTGCAACTAATTAAGTTGATTGGAAACAGGCCAGTAATGTGATTAGGTATAAAATGAGCACCTTAGTGAGGCAGAGTCTCTCAGAAGTAAAGATGGGCAGAGGTTGAGCAATCTGCCTGAAACTATGCGTACAAATTGTGCAGTAATTTTAGAATAATGTTTCTCAATGTAAAATTGCAGAGGCTATGAATATTCCATATTCATGATATACATGATGTTACGAAAAGATTCTGAGAATCTGGAGATATCTGTGTGTGCAAAGTACATGCCCGAAAACCATTATTGGATGTTGGTGAACTTCAGGCCCTCAGGCAGCACACATGATTCTGTCATGGAAATCCCTGCATAGGCTCAGGAACACTTCCACAAATTATTTTCTGAGAACACATACTGCCGTCCCATCCACAAATGCAGGTTAAAGCTCTGTCATGCGAAGAAGAAGCCGTATATGAGCATGTTACAGAGCTGGGCCAGAGCTCATTTAAAATGTACTGAGGCAAAGTGGAAAACTTTCTGTACTCTGATGAATTAGAATTTGAAATTCTTTTTAGAAATCATGGATGCCGCATCCTCTGAGCTAAAGACAAGAGGGACCATCAGGCTTATTATCAGTGCTCAGCTGATGCTGGGAGCTTGCATGTCTGGAAAGGTGCCATCAGTGCTAAAAGGTATATACAGGTTTTAGAGCAACATAAGCTCCCCTCCAGACAATGTCTTTTTCAGGCAAGGCTTTGCAGAGTCCAGCAAGATAATGCTAAACAGCATACTGCAGCACAGCTTTGTAGTAGAGTCCTGGTGCTGGACTGGCCTGCCTGCAGTCAGGACTTTTCACCAATTGTAACCAACTGGAGAACATTTTCATGAAATGCAAAATATGAAAAAGAAGACCCAGGACTGCTGAGCAACTGAAATCCTATATCAAACAAGAACGGGACAACATTCCTCTCCCAAAGTTCCAGCAGCTGATCTCTTCAGTTACCAGACATTTGCGGACTGTTGTTAAAAGAAGAGGGGATGCTATACAGTGGTAAACATGGCCCTGTCCCAATTTTTTTGAAACATGTTGCTGCTGTCAAATTTGAGGTAAGATTGTATTTTTCATGAAATAATAAAATATATCACCTTCAACATCTGGTACATTTTTTGTGCTCTTTTTAAGCAATCATTGCAATGTGTTTTTATTTATACTTCATGCAGCATCCCAACATTTTGGAACTGGGGTTAAAAAAATGCAATGGTTGAGGCTAATGGGTAAGACAATGGTTACAGACCAATTATTGTAAATAATAATGTTCTGCTTTATATAAAATCTGATGACATTATTTTAAATGACATTCAAGCATCTTACTGAAACACATAACTCATTTGAGATAATGTGTGTTCAGCTAGAATGATGTAAATACCTAAACACTTAGTTTACATGCATCAGTCAGTCAGGACAATACAGATAACCAAGTATTTATTAATGAGTTTGAAGCAGCACAAGAATACATCAAAGACAATGAGGCAAGTCACTAAGTATTTTTACTGCTTCATGCGAAAGCAGAACACAAAGATACACACTGACTTTGAACTTAGCATCTGTAGATTGCACCCATCTGTATTTATAAGCCTGTACAATATGCAGCACTGGAGATATACATTACAACCCCACCCCCTCATCTGAGATGTTGTCTAATTATTGCCCCATCTGCTTCTGTTGCATATTTGGCACAGTCTCTGTTGTTATTTTTGTCTCGACTTTTGTCATCACAAACCTCATCTGTCCTTTGTACTCTGACACAAAATAAGCACTTGGACAACTGGCACATCGTTATTATGATCAACAATGGAAAAAATGACAAAAGCACAATATTTGTATTGTAACTGTTATGAACTTTTGCTGGTGTGCAGATCCTTCTCATATGCTTTCTATCCACTTGCACAGATCTTGTAAGTGGAGCTCTTGAACATAACCATTGCTCCTCCAGAGGGAATATTTCCTTGTTATGGTAACAGTCTCTCTACAACAGTCAAATGGCTTCATTCTCTTGGACAGTCTTGACAGCATGCCCATGGCTGATGCATTTTCCCCTTAACTGGGACAGTTTAAGAACCTCCTGTAGGGGGCGGCAGCTCAGCATTCCTTTCTAGTCTTCACCATCTTGCTGGCGTACTTGATAGGGATCCCCCAGCGTCTCATTAGGTAGACATCAAACACATAGGCCATTCCTGGCTCCAGGCCCCCAATCACAGCTGTAGTGACAGCCCGTCGAGGATTCAGCTCCTGGAAATACTTGCAGAGAACTCTCTCAGTGTCAGAGCGGGACTCTGGCCCCAGACAGGGTGCCGTTAGAGCTGATACTCCCCCAACTTCTGCTTCACGATTTCCAAGCTTTCTGCGATACACACAGTACAGGCTTCTTTCCTCTGTGCCCATCCAGGCTAGAGTGACACTGCTGCAACCACGCAATCGGTTGAAGGATTTTATCTGCAAGGTGGAAGGCAGAGATGGGACCCCTCTGCGGTGGTAAGCTGATGAAGTCTGCATTTTGACTGAGGCCATCAGACCTTCTGGTAGAGCTGGGTTTGTAGCAGCAGAGGTGTGGCCGGTGGCAGTTCCTTCTCTCTCCAAGTGGATGAGATAGGAAGGACTTCCCTGGAGCCATATATGCACTAGTTCTCCCCCCACAGCCTGAGAGGTCAAAACCTGACCTTTACTAGACACAGTGACCTTGATCTTTTCACCTCCTCCACAGCTCTGCAAGGTGAGGAGGCCACTCTGTTGCCAACCCCGAGGACGGAAACTGAAGAACTGCTCTGAGTTGAAGCCTCTGTCTTGGAAGGTCACCCATCTTAGCTCTCCTTCTCTAAGGGTGGTTATCGCAGGTCGAGCCTCCTCATGTGTCCGAGCAAATGTCCCCTTGTATGGCATACTGGTCGCATTCAACATGTCGATCACAAAGACGTCAAAGTAGTACTGGGTCTCTGGCAGGAGCTCTGAGACAGTGCAAACACTCTCTGTCCCCTGACACACACACTGGAGGTCTTCATACTCATCAGTGAGGGAAGAAGGTAGACTTCTGGGTTCAGGATAACTCTCCCATTGCTGCCACCACCACTCTTTCAAAATCGGCCACACTGTCGCCCTCCTCCTCTTTTCCTTCTTTTCCTGTTTCTGGTCTTTCTCTTTCCTCATACTCTTTTGTGCAGCACAAAGGCTGGGATAGTTTTGCTGAGAGTTGACAAGGACGCAGTATTCATAACTGGTCTGTGCATGTGGGAGGCTCGTTATGGATGCACTGGGTGCCCAGCTGAGGGTGACACTGGTCATACCGACACCCAATGTGTGAACTCGCGGGTCAGCTGGGAGCAGAGGGAAGGTGCCTGAGGGCCCCTGGCCTTCATGGAGGTACACTGTAGCTCCAGTATTCTGCTGTTTGGAGCGCAGCCTCAGGATGTAGATAGAAGCACTAGAATAGGAAGGACCACTGTAGGTGTCCACTGCATTTCCAGTGAAGCTGTGTATTTTCTCCTCAGTCCCAGGACCTTGCCACCACACCTCAGGCACGCTCTTTTTAGTACTCCCTGTGAGGAAAAAAAGAAATATAGTAATAATCAAAATAGGCAAATATGAAACGCCCAAATATGGCTTATTGTTTCTTCACTTGTATGTTTTGCCTTTACTGTGCACAGTATGTTAACTGTTCAATACTACAGTTATTTCGCATTCATTTGCTGAAGGAACAACATTTTGCTGGAAGAAGCTACAAAATATTAGAAAATTTCCATCTTCATTACACTGATGTTAGACTTTAGAGAAGCAGGATTTATATTGCATCAGGTAGTTAAATATTTGCACATTACTAGATTTGGGATTTTTAAATTAGTGAATATGATTAGACATGATTTTAAGAATAAGAATAAGAATAAGAAAACCTTAATTTGTCCCACAATGGGGAAATTGCATTGTTGCAACAGCAAAGTGTAAATGCAGCAAAGTGGAATAAAAACTATAAAGCTACAAGACTAAACAATATGTTATCATGATATATATATGTACACACACATATACACACACACACACACACAGTATATATTCAAGGTATATACAGTGTATGGACAGTATATGGACAAGAGGTATTTGTTAAAAGTAAATAAATACCAGGTAAATTGACTATTAAGTGGCTATTAAGTATATGGCACTGATATGATTTACTTATACATGAATTATAGCAGATGGGTAGCACATGTTATTATACAAAGTAGCTAATTTTTTATGTGTATATGTGTGCTCTCTCTGGGCTGTGGGTTAATAGCAAGCTACAGTTTCTCTTACTGTAAAACTGTCTTCAGTAATAAACACAGACAGCCTCATTTCTTTCCAATGCAGATGTTACTCAGACCATGGTACACTGCAAACAGTCCCATCATAAACATCAGCAGGTACAAACTAAGATATTTCCAAAGGGCTATAATCAATATCTCAAATGATACACATAAAATTAGAAGTATTTTAACTCATATTTAAATAATCACATAATAAACTCACTTTTGCAATATGCAACATAATTCATTATTATAATCTGTGCAAATAAATAAGAAATAAATGCATATAAGACTGCGTACCTCTGCCAAGGCTGAAGAATAATTTTTGTTTTCCTAAGGTTATTTTGGATATTTTTAATTTCTTTGGTGATGAAAACACACACTTACTTCTTGGGGTCACAGCCATATCATTATTAGTGCAAGGATTATTCAAGAAAAATCATATAAAGGCGGAACTTATGTCGATCAGATGCTGTTTTGCTCCATATTAATTAAACTCTACTGAATCTACTTTCTCTCAGCTACCAGTGAGGATTGGTTCCAAGTCTCTACCCTTACTAGTTACTTTCCTGTAGCTCTGCATGTGTATGCAACTTACATAATTTCAATTCTAAGATCCAGAACGATACCAGGATCCAGATCAGTTTGGGAAAATTTCTTGAGCATGTCAAACGAATATCAGCAAATTTTTATTTATTTATTTTTGTTAAGACTTGATGCGCAATGTCAAATTTTTCCATATATCATAATGTTGGCAATCCTTAAAAAAGAAACTCTAAAAGTTCATCACTTCCATTTTAGAATTCCTAGTTAAATAAATAAATGAATGAATGAATGAATGAATGAATGAATGAAGTTCCCAGTACATCTCTAATAAATTAAAACATAATACATCTGTATTGAAGCATGCCTGAAGGGGATCTTAAAAAGGTGGGATTGTCTTGTATCAGGTTCGTTACAGTGGTTTTAAATGAATGAATGTGCAATTTTGTAAGAACTGCTTATTACTTTCATGCTTTTAATTAGAGTAGATCTATACCATGCTCTGCACATGTGCTATGGAGTTAGCTTAGCTTAGCGTTGGGTGCTTGTCCAGTAAGCCAGACCATATTAGATGGACTCCACATTAAGAAAGTGCCATTTATCTTCTTATTTTACTACTACATAAGGCGTATAAGAACACACATATGTATGTTTGCCAAAATAAAATTCTTTATTTCATGTGTTTGATTTGCTTTTCCCAAAAAGGGATATATAGTATATTTCTAGCAATGCAGCAAATAGTTTTAAACTAATTTAATGAAGGTAGGCGTTTCCATAGTAGAGAGCTTTACACATTTGCCTAACACATAATAGGTCCCCGGTTCAACAAAACCGAGAGGAGGTACAAGCCAGTGTGCTTTTAGCACCGGTCTCAAGCCCACATAAATGGGAGAGTTGCATCAGGAAGGGCACTCAGCATGAAATCTGTGCCAAATCACACACAGTATAAGGATCCGATGTGGCGACCGCTTGGGGCAAAAAAAGGGAGCAGTTGAAAGTAGCTTTAGGTTACAGTGATTTCGTGAGATGTATCCTAATACCACTGTGAAATGATTTCAGTTCAGTAAATAGGTCATGTTATGTTTCACCAAAATGTTGAAGGAACCAATCAGTGAACAAAAATGATTATAAAATACAGCTCACATAAGCCAAAGTGCTTCTGTTGTGTCGGCATATCACAACAACTCATCACACTGAACCTTGCTGACAGAGAAAATCCTGAGCATCTAATAAATGAACAAACAAATATATAAATAAAATGTCAACTGCCTCTTCAGAAATGATTGTCAGTATTTTCATTCACACCTAAAGTGTTTTTATTCTGAAGTACAAACTCTTCACTTGAATGATGCAACTGCCAGATAAACACACACACACACACACACACACACACACACACACACACACACACACACACACACACACACACACACACACACACACCCCTACCTCTTAGGTTCCTTTTTTCTATTTTTCACTTACTATATCTGTATATATCAGCCTGATGGTGAGTCAATGCACCGAAATTTGTGCACTAACTGTTATACATTTCGAATAACAGTAAAGCAACTACTCTATTCTATTCTAGTATAAACCCACAACCTACACTATATGAACAAAAATATTGGGCCACACTTCTTCATCATTGAATTCAGGTATTTCATTCAGTCCCATTGCTACAGGTGTATAAACTCAAGCATCAAGCCATGCAGTCTACCCTTACAAACATTTGTGAAAGAATGGATCGTTCTGAAGAGTACACTGAATTCGAGTGGGGTACTATAATAGGATGCCACTGTTGCAACAAGTCAGTTTGTAAAATTTCTTCTCTTCTAGATATCCCATGGTTAATTGTAAGTAGTATTATTACAAAGTGTTAAGGAACCACAGAAATGCAGCCATGACTACATAAAGTTACAGAGCAGGGCTGTAAGGTACTGAGGCACTTAGCTGCCAACACTCAATAACCGCAGAGGTTTAAACTTCCTCTGGCATTAACATCAGCACAAAAACTGTGAACTTCGAATTTCATGGCCAAGCAGCAGCATGCAAGCCATATATCACCAAAAACAATGCTAAGCGTTGGATGAAATACTATAAATCGCGAGGACACTGCATTCTGGAGCAGTGGAAATGTGCTCTGTGGAGTGATGAATCACACTTCTCTATTAGGCCGTCTGGGTTTGGTAAAATGCAGGGGAGACCTTACCTGCCTAAATGCATTGTGCTAACTGTAAAGTCTGGTGGCTTCAGCTTACAAAGACATTTTGGACAATTCTATGCTTCCAACCTCAAGGAAACAGCTTGGGGAAGCCCCCTTTCTGTTTCAGCATGACTGTGACCCAGTGCACAAAGCAGGATCCATAAAGTCATGGTTGGATGAGTCTGGCGTGGAAGAACTTCACTGGGCTGCACAGAGCCCTGACCTCACCCCCATCGAACACCTTTGGAATGACCTACACACAAGATTGTAAGCCGGGCCCTCTCATCCAACATCTGTGCCTGATTTCACAAATGCTCTTCAGGATGAATGAGCAAAAATTGCCCCAGATACCCTCCAAAATCTTGTAGAAATCCTAATATATTAATGTCTATGGATATGGAGCTCCTGTAATTTAACATGTAGTTGGCCCAATACTTTTGTCCATATAGCGTAGATACACATACATCATATTTTGCTTCTTTTTTCAGTTCTTGGTGCAGTCTGTAAAAGTATACAAAATAAACTATTTGGATAAAAATAATTTAAACAAAAAATGAGGTACCCACCTGGTAAATATCTGAAAGGCTGCTGCTCCCAGAGTCACTGGCAATGCTGCACCCTGACTGGCTGGGGGGCATGTGCATCACTGGCTGGTGGGCGTGATCTGTCAGGTGCATCTTATTGAGATCAGCAGGAAGCTGTTCAGACAGACAGGAAGTGGGAGAGATACAGAAGAAGACAAACAGAGAGAGTGAAGAGGATATGAGTTCAACGGAGGCAAACTTGCATAGACAGAGTTCAAAAGAGGCAAACACAGCGGTTTCATCAGCCTGAAAGCCACAGCAGGTCTGGCACTGTTTCACCTGCTCTGGGCTAATTGATGCGAAGAAGATGAAGCTGTGGATATTTCAGATTATGATCTGGGGTGCAGACTTATATGATTTCTGGTAGACACTAAAGGTTGGAGGCTGCTTTTGTATTTATGAAGTGACCCAAACAAAACAAACAGTAAACCCTGGTTTCCCTGTAACACACAGCTGACATGTCGGTTACACGTGCACACAATGCACACACAGACCAAAACGAATGGTCGAGCATCCGCAGATTAAACTATATTTATGCCAACCCCAAAAAACACAAAGAAATAAGCCCAAAAACACACGCACAAATCCAAGTTAAACAACTGCATTAGAAAATACATCGTGTAGTGACAAAGCAAATAAATTCAGTCATTCAGTTTGTTTATTTCCAAAGAAGAAGACAATTTGAACAAAGCAGTCTGAACAGTGATACAAACAAAATCAATTTGCTAACATTTTGTTATCGCATTTTCAGAAAATTGCACGCACACTTCAGAATCGGAACTGGTAAGAGCTCACTCACTAATAACACACCAATTCAGATACAGAATGGGATAAAGCTGTCATTCAAACTGTCAAACAGAGAATGTGAGGACTGTAGAACTGGTGGTACACATCTAATCAGTATAACCTTTAAACATCTGTCTCCTAACTTTCAGTTTGCATAAAATCCATACTCGCTGCACATACCCAGTCCTGTTTAAAAAACAAAGCTACTTCAAGACTAATAAAAAAAGCTATCTAAATATCTATTTGCATATGGCTGCTATTTGAACTCTCCTGGAGAGTTATGGTTTTAAATCACTGTATGCGAATCCCAGCCAGAAGTTCTCTAGTATTTCTAGAAGTATTTACACAAGCTTGGAGGAAGAAATCCTCAGTTATTGAGGAGGTAACATAATGTACTTAGATTTATAAAGCACTTTTCTAGTCTTACTGACTACTCAAAGCACTTTAGACTACAAATAACATTTTACGCATACAGTACTTTTTATTTTATACATGTTAAGCACTTTATCTACCTCACACCAATTTAGAATCACCGATTAACCTAACATGCTTGCATGTCTTTGGGCTATAGTAGGAAACCAACACAGGCACAGGGAGAACACGCAAACTCCACACAGAAAGCAATATAAATTCCCTTCTTCAGTGAAATTTATATCAAGTACATACAAATAAATCCCACACTAGGAGGAAAATTGTTGCAAAAATAGCCAAATGCCCCCCACTGCCCATCCACATCGAGATCTTCAGAGAAAATGAAACAGAAATCTGACGTGTTCTTACTCAAGTACAGAATAGTGGTACTCACTGCTCAGACATGCAATGTAGGAAGACCGAAACTCTGCAAGACTTGAAACAAATGTATAGACAGCGTCTACTGTGTACAAGCAGCTCAATTGAAGGTCAGTTTCAGAATTTACAACCAAATGTATCAACTCAAAGTTGGAGAGGTTCAGCATTACAAAACAAATGTTTCTATCTCCTAAACAGCTGTGAAAAATGACTGATCTGCTACAGGATAGGTGAGAATCACAAGAAGACTAAATGGAATTTCTACAAAAAATGACAACAGTAAGAGCCAGAGGAACCTTTAAAAATCATACAAAGTGAGGCACATAGGTTTAAACTCCATTCTATGTGCAGATGGACCAATGTACTTGGCTGCCCTCTCTGCTCTACAAGCAAGCTAGACCACCTTTAAATCTAAAGCCTTACCAGTTTAGATCGGGGAGGTGTTGGGGCAAGGGAGGATGTCCTGCGACACCGGGAAAACCTGCAACACATCTTCTCCATCGCCACATTAGCCAGCACTGGCCATCCAAACACACACATAAACACTCACTTCAGCCTTCAGACCAGCAGTTGTACATGCAAAGCCACACCAAGCCATACTGAAGCTTGAAAGCTAGCTGTGGCTGTGAGGAACCATGGTGCCAACATACAATATTAAAGACATTGAGTCTGGGGGTACTGCCCCCCTTCCCCTCCTCAATACTCTCTTCTAATAGGCCTGCTGCATTGTACAACCTCATCAGCACTTCCCCCAATCCCCAAACACTTAAGAGAAACACAGTATTGAGGGGTGGAGTTTAAAAAGTTCAGTGGATTGTTCTTAATGTGTGGCCCATTAGAGATGGCGGCCATTCACTTTATTAATTCATGTATACAGGATTTACACACGATAAGTCTATGTAAGGCTGTAAACAAATTCAACAATATTAGCGATATAATATTTGCTTGAATGTAGACTAAGAAACCCATAGTGATGTTTCCAGTAGACTCCATGACTGAATAGCCATATTTTCTCTGTGTGCTGTAATCTCTGCTTTTGTGAATGTAATAATTTTTTGTTTGTTTGTTTTAATTACTCGTTGGCATGTGTCAGTGCTTTTACGGTATTTATTTTATGTAAAGTAAGGAAATTTAAACAACTTATTGGTAGTGAAAGTGTTGCTATTCATTTGGATATGTTATATTAAATTGAACAATTATCTGTGTGTTTATCTATTTGACAATTAAATTTTTGCTTTATGTGGACGCAGTTTCAAATGTGTGGATACCAGGTGGACACATTTCAATAAACAAATACATTACCCATTTACTACTTTGTGCATTAAGTTAATTATTTTCCATTTTATTTGTCCAAATAGTGGAGTGTGTTCACTCCATTTTGGCCTTAAAAATCAATGACTTGTATGTTACGAAAGAGCACTATATTTTATACAATAAGAAACCACTGTTGTAAAATAACACTTTCATGCTTGCCAGTTCCTTACTGTATTTTCACGGGCAAATTTGTCCCAGTGTACCCATTATTCTACATCCGATACATGCTACTCCTGCTCTCCAGAAAAAGATAGTGTGTCATTTGGTACACAGGCACCTCTTTCCCTGAACCTGGAATGAGAGAAAGCTTATTCTCAATATGTAGCGCAATTTAGGGAATGATTCATTATTGCATTTCATTACAAATTTCTGGACTAAAACCATGGGGAGAAATCAGCACTATTAGGACCTGTAGTAATCCACTCACTTTTGGTTTATTGTGCCTGATTAGACAGTGTAACTCTCTTAGCTTTGCTGTACAGATTCCCTCACCTCACATGTTCACAAAATGTGACTACACTAAAACTAGGAGAGGGTACTTTGGGCTTCTCCCTTCCCCACAGTGGATGAATCCACATATGTGATGTGGCACCAATTTTACGCTGGATGTACTTCCTGACGCAACGGGCAGCTGTGGCTCAGGAGGAAGAGTGGGTCGTCTTCCAACAGGAAGGTTGGTGGTTTGATCCCTGGCTTCTCCAGTCTACATGTGCTTGAGCAAGACACTGAACCCCAAACTGCTCCCGATGTGTCCATCGGAGAGTGAATGTGTGCAGAATAAAGCGCTGTTATTAATGTGTGTGTGAATGGGTGAATCAGACTTGTGGTAGAAAGTGATTTGAGTGCTCAGTTAGAGTAGAAAAGTGCTATATAAGTACCAGTCCATTCACCAGTTTCCATTTACAACCCTCCCATTCATCTGGCCTTGGGACCACCACTAGCTTGTGTCTCCTCCTGGTTGTGAACCTGGAACTTTTCACATGCAAGGGAAATCTGTAAACCACTACACTATGGAAACACTACTCTAAAACTAAAGAGCCATAATACATTCACCATCGGGATTTAAAAATTAAATTACCCGCTGTGTTAGTTCTCCATCAGACACACACCAATATTAATATATAAAATTCTACTTAAATATGAGCACAGAGTTACTCTGTCTCCTTCTGTCACTCAAGTATTAAATGTTAATAGTCCTATTAGCAACACTTAAATAGCAGGATTCTAATTTTAAAGTGTGCTTTTGTATCATTCATACGCACGTAATGACTCAGGCATGAGGTTTAAGCTGTGTCTAAAGGAGCATTTAAGTGGAATCCATTTCCTATTAGGAACAGCCGTGTAATGCATATTGACTAGTGCACAACATATATTCCGTCTGTGTTGGTGTTATTGACTAAATAGCACCCAATCACATAAACAGAAGGAGAATTCACTAATCTTACTCCTAATGCTTACTGCTGAGCAACGCTCTTTCCTGTTTGTTGTGTTTCCTTGTGAAAAACAAGGAACAAAAAAAGTGAGGGAGGACAGAGAGTGATTGCTAATCTCATTACAGATAAATACTTATTGATTTCTGGGTGATGGAGCAGTTATCAGGCAGTGATGATGAAAGTCCCACCCTAATCCATTTTATGCATTCGCCAGAGTTCACATAGAGACTGAAACTAATGTATCAAACAGCTCACCCGATTCGGACTCAGAGAAAATGCAGAAAACACACCCAAAGAGGATATTAAACAGAAAGATGCCAAATGCGATCGATAAGTCGGTCGAGTTCACGGAGGTCTGAGAAAATCTGATCAAGTAAGTTGCAGCAAAACTTGGGAAATCACAAGACTTCATTACCTTTCAGAAACATCAAATCTAAATCAATACATGAGTCTCTGTGAACTGCAGAGAAACTGTGTGCTGATCTTCGGTTCATCCAAAAAGTTGCACATTTTCAACTTTAACTGAAAAATTATATTTATTAAAAGAGTTACTGGTCACCATGATTACTCGTTCCGCCCACACTGGCTGGAAATTGCACAACCTATATGTCCTGGAATAACATCGTAAGTCGTAATTTAATGTAAAACTTAATCCTAAAGTTTCGCTTAAACATTATTTGCAGTGTGAGTGTGTGTCTTGGCAATTTACAATAATTCAAGAGCACATTTCCTCTTTCCACGTTACTATCCCTTCACCGCAGCTCAGCATGGACAGTTTACATGGAAACAGAGACAGGAAATGGTGTCAAAGAGACACTACATTTAAGTGGTGCTTACTCTGTTTGCCTCACTTACAGAACATTATGATCTACATGCATTTAAAATGATCAAAAGGAAAATATCCCTTTGAGTTACGGGTAGCATAACACAAGGTGGTTAAGAGGAAAGTAAGGGTTAAGATTCAGGTACTGAATTATAAGTCTGGTTTCTTGTAGTCTAAGAACTACTGACAAATCATGTTTGAGCAGGATAACAGGCAAAGGGGGAATACATTAGCTAAAAGTAATCTTGAAACTATAAGCTACCATTTGGCAATGACTTGGCTTTTTATTCACATTTTAAAATGTATCTGCATTTGTAATCAATGGCTAGCACAAGGAACAGAAACACTTGGCCCGAATATTTTGTTGGCTGCACAAGAGGCCCTAAAATTGGCTGCTGTCCCAAAATTGAAGGAGTCCCAGAATAGAACACACTGATTCTATAAACTGAAGGTGCAAAGATAGAGGGGAAATTTAACCATTTGTAACATTCTACCCTGCTAATACCAGATGCAGAGTGCTGCCAAAAAACTCAGAAAAAACTATTCACTGATGAGCATCCAACCATCCATCTTCTCCTACTTATCCTGGTCCAGGACTAAACAGAGACTCCGGGACCTCCTTCTTCCCGGCCCTTCTGGGGGAACACTGAGGTGTTTCGAAGCCAGCCGAGAGATATAATCTCTCCAGCATGTCCTAGTTCTGCCCTGGGGCTTCCTCCCGCTTGGACATAATCAAAACACCTCACCTAGGAAGCATCCAGAGGTGACATCCTAGTCAGATGCCTACACCAACTGAACTGGCTAGTTATGATGTGAAATTTGTGCTGAGCTGGCAGATACTGGCAAAGCAGTATATATTTTTACAAGTGCAGACAAAAAGCTCAAATCCTCCATAAAAACTTCTAAATCCTCCTTTGGTTCTGATGCGTGTTTTAGGGGTGTGTGTAAGAACAGAGAGTGTGTTCATGTGTTTGTATTTGAGCGAGAAAAGGACGGAGGGGAGAAGTCGAGTGATGGTGAAAGTGAATAATTGTGGCGGTCTCGTGGCTCTCATTCACACAGACTTAATCCTGCTCTAATCCCCCCCTTTCCTCTCCCAACAGGCCAAACCACGGGATGGGGGTGGGGTGACGGGGTCTCCCATTCTCCTCATGCATTAAGGATGAGAGTTAGGAGATTAAATATGAATGTGAAAGGTTCCTTCAGCTGTACAACTCTATCATGTCAAGGAGGGGGCACAATCATAAGAGGATCAAGCAGACTGTATACGTTGTGTTGTTATCAAGCAAACTGAGCTTTTGCAGCAGCAATTATTTATAGGCTCTGATTAACTTCAGAGAAATGAACCTGTCATCATAATGGGTGTAATACAGATTTAGTCTAAGTAAGATGCAGCAGCTAAATATAGTGAAAATCCACAAGGAGCAAGGCTTGGAGCTGTCAGAACGTTAAGCTAGTATGGCAGCTTGTTCATGAACAATAGGCCAACAGAATATACCTGGGTTACACATTGAGCAATATAAGGGTGATCATTTTGCAACAATAGAGTTTTACATTAAGTAAAGTTTTTGCATTTTAGTATTCATAAAATCACACAGCTATAGAAACGAGTAAATAAATAAATAAAGAGACGGAATCTGAATAAAAGCCAGCGGTTACACAGAGAAAAATGGATTGCCAACAGCAAAATTGCAGCACCGCATCTTAAGCTTCCTTTATAACTGCATTTGTCTTTCTGTGGACCTACTTTAGAACCTGAAAGCAAAACAAAGCATTCAGAATATATTATGGTGATATCTTCTTTCCCCTTCTTCAAGAAAATTTTACCCCGTTTTACTTATTGCCTCCAGTTTTAACAATGAGATTAACTGGCTGTGGGCATGAGTGCTCTGCTCCACCTATTACCTCAGTGGTAAAGTGGGCTATAAAGCCCAGATTGGCCATTTGCTGACAAAGAGCCAAGACCGGGTTTCCCAAAAACATTTTAGTGCTGGTATAATCTTTGCTACGTTGTGAGTTAAAGAGATGTTTTGAGGTCTCTGTGGTTTTTTTGGAAACCATGAAGGCATTAATGGATGGGCTATCTAGCATAGCATGTTGGATGGTTTCAGATATCAAAAGGGGTCACAACAGTAAAAGCTAAAACTGGTGCCAGTTCTGAAACAGTGCTGTGCCTGTAATACAGTCTGAACATTGTTTTTTTTTTTTTTTTTATAATGGTTTTATT
>VUQH01034727.1:10657-24257 GCA_015106775.1 Etroplus canarensis
AGTAAAAAAAAAAAAAATTGTTTTTTTTTTTTAAAAAAAAAAAAAAAAAAAAAAAAAAAAAAAAAATCACCCATAGATAATAAACAGAATTCTACTTAACAGTCATCACTAATTTGTATTGAAATGCAGTGGTACTTAACTGACAGCATTCCCCCTCTACATCACCCTAACGCCCTTTTAAAGCTTCTGTGTGTTTAGGGTAGAAATAGGCAACTGAATTTTTAATGTGCATTGCATCTGCTCTTGGTTACTTATCTATGCTGGCCTCTTCTTCAGAGACTGCTAGTGATATTCTTATACTGAACTCAACAGTTGCTTTAGTAAATAGTCTGACCTCAGTTTTTGTTTGCAGACTGTGTTGTATAAATGATATTAAATGTTCCCCAAAATAAGCAATGCTAACATGTTTTAGAGACATTTCTCACTTAGAAATCTTGCCTACAAGATGCATGGTGCAGAGGTAGTAAAGGTAGTGAAAGAGGATGAGTTTATATATGTGGGTCCGGTGTGCAAGGGAGGTGACGAAGACATTGCAGGCAGGGTGCAGTGGGTGGAGATGAGTGTTAGGGGTGATTTGTAACAGAAGGATAGAAGCAAGGGTGAAAGGGAAGGTTCACGTTACAGTAGTGAGATCTGCTATGATGTATAGCTTGGATATGCACTGACCAAAAGACAGGAGGTATAGCTGGAGGTCATAGAGTAGAAGTTGCTGAGATTTTTGCTGGGAATGACCAGGGTAGACAGACAATAAACATGAGTACATCAGAGGAACAGCGCAGGTTGAGCAGACTGGAGCTAATGTCAGAGGGCCAAGGTTGAGATGGCTTTGACATGTATGGAGGAGGGATATATTGGACACAGGATGTTGAAGATGGAGCTGCCAGGCAAGAGAAAAAGAGGAAGACCATAGAGAATGTTTTTAGATGTAGCGAAGGAGGATGGTTGGTGTTACACAAGAGGATGCAAGGGATAGAGTGGGATGAAGAAAGATGATCCACTGTGGTAACCCCTAAAGGGGGCGACCAAAAGAAGAAGACATATATTTAAAGGCTTCAGATTTAATAACTCTTGAGTTACACTTATTTAACCAGAAGGTGAGCATGTTTTTAAAAGACGGGAGAAACTGGAGCTCCTGCAGAAAACATGTGCAAGCACAGAAAACACACACAGAAGAACCCAGGGCCCTCTTGCTGTGAGGCAACAGTGCAAGCCAGTGAGCCACTGCACTGATCCATTAATGAACACCATCTTCATTTGATCTGACTGTATCACATATCATGTACTGAAAAACACAAACGTGCTCTGTTTTAGGTCATTGTTATGCTCTTGTTAAGAGTGTCTGTAATATACATAAATACAAGTGACCTCACTGTTCTTAATTGTTTTCCCTGAACATTTGAAAATTCTCATTTTACCTCCTTACAGTTTTAAGTGTGTCAGTTACAGCGTTGAAAAAGATCCACCTTACCAATCTGTGGTGCTAGACCAAAGTAGATCTAATGCTGATTAGCCAAAAGGTAAAAAGTAACACTGACACAAAGATTTGTAAAGAAATTGAAAAATTTTAATTTTACCATATTATTCCAGCCTAACTCTGGCATGGCCAGACTTAATCAGTCAAACTGATTTATTGTGCCACTCATTGATGTGTTCTTCACCTATTTTCAGAATATCTATTTAAAATATCCAAATAACCTCTATTGCTATCTTAAAATTCAGCATCTTGCAATGTGGCTCAGCTCCTGCATCTGCTCCCATGCAATTTGGCTGATGACTTTACTTCTGGATTCAGTTCAACAAGCAGAGGCCATTCTGCTGACGGCGCTGAAACAATTAATACCCTGTGAAGTTATGGAGATACAGGCTGTGCCAGCCCATAGGCTACAGCTGTGATTTCTCTTCTAAAGAAACATAACTGTAAAGTTTACCTTCACCTTTTTTACTCCACCAGTGAATCGCTTGTTGATTTAAGTGCCTATTGGATAAGTGGTAGTTAACACTTGAGAGGGAACAAAACAGAAGAGAGGAAAAAAGTTAGCAGCCTTGATAGAAGCAAACTCTTGTCCTCTGTTTTCATGTAAAATAGTTTTTATTTGCTTTGAAAATATACAGACAAGTGTAACTGTTCACTGCCATGGGAAATTTATTTAACCTGGAACAAAACAAAGTTTTAAAAGTAATATTTACCAAAACCCTCTACCTGGCCGTAACTACATTTGTTGCCCAGCAACATTCACAAGTTGAACATTTCTTTTTCTGGTTGCAAGTGTTGAGGCTTTTGGTGATTTCAGTAGCACAGCTTTTTTAGCTCCCTCACAATAATCCTTGACATTCTTAAAGAAATGTATTCATCTCCTTCTTTTGCGATTAGCATTGCCCACATTACATTACAAAAATACAACAGGACCTCGGTGTTCAAGCAATTTTCAGAATTTAGTGTGTTTGTATACTGCACATATTCTAATGGTATTTTACATGTGAAATGGCTTGTATTATGAATGTAATCAATTCCAAAATACATGACTTACTGACTGAATACAGAGGTAATCTTTATTGCTTGAAAGCTTTCTGTAAGCTTATAAGTTGATCCTCTAGGAACTGAAGTAATACATAAATACATGTACTGTACAGGTGTATCTATATACTACTAAGAAAGCTCTCATATAATTTATTAAAAAAAAATCAGTAATAATTGTTGAAAAAAAACAAGTATTTTATAGAGAGTTGAAAAAAATCATAGAGTGACGTTATCAAATAAACATGAATACAAGAGGGATTAAATGTCTGTGAATGTTTTGGTGACCTACCTGTTTGGGTAAATGTATGGCCCTCACTGGTGCACTGTGTTCATTCTAAGTGATTCTGACAACAGAAGATATTTTCAGGCACTCTCCAGGCTGAGAGACAGCTCTGTTCTGTCCTTCCCATGTTCACATTAGACTGGGACTTGTTCTCTAGTGTTCTATTCTTTTTCCATTTCCTCTGATCTTAAGCCTGGCAGAATCATCTTAACCTGCCTCAAGGCAATTTTCAACCTGACACTGACTTTCACCTATGAATGTGAATCATCGAACAAATATCCAGGGACAGCTTATATGGCGAACATTGAGCCCCATGAAAATAAAAGTTTTTGCTGTATCTCGTCCCTTTTTTCTTAAAAATGCTTTTGGTGCAAAGAACGTTACATTACCAAGGTTGCCACAACAGATGTTGTAAATCTCTGTTTTGCAGGTCGCTTCCATTAACCTTTACCCCAAGCTGACTTTCAATCTGGAGTGCTGTGCTTCACACACTGCAGCTCAGGTTGGAGCTGACATGTTTGGGCTTGGATGTACATGATACCAGACATATGTAAAGTGATTCAAGCATGTAAACAAGCAGGATAAAAGGCTTCTATTTGTATTGACTGCACAAGGGACAGACAGAGTTCAAGTGTTGTGGTGATGCTCATATGTTCTTATGGTTTTTAAAGAATGTACTTAAGTGTTGCATGTTTCAGCCTTGCAACTATATACACAATATTCTCTATCATGGCAAAGCATTTTCCCTACCGTAACACTGTGATTCATAGGTCTGCATGTTGAAAAGTCCCTGAGCAAGATACTGTCCCTCTAATAGCTTTTGGTGTTTCCATTCCCATGTGTATGTGTGGGATAGAATTTTTTAAAACATTTTTTAATTTTTTATTATTGAAGTCTGTAGAATAAAGCATTTTGTGAATGGGAATGGGTGACTCTGGCTTGTAGTATGAAAGCACTTTGAATTGTCAGTTGGAATAGAAAAGTACTATGTAAATGCCAGTCCTTACCACTAACAACCGTACAAAATGAGTACCCCTGAGCAGACCATCAAAATTTTTTGTCTAATTGTTATTAAAAGTGTTATGCAGTATTAGTAATGTTAACATGTCACAAAAATGTGATTTAATATTTAATGATTATTGGTGGAACACAGTACTATGCAAGTCTTGAGCCACCCCTCATGTTTTATATTTTGCTCCCAGGGAGCCAGACTTTGTTGTGATTTTTATAATGGTCTTGAGCAGAAGTTCTCCAGGCTTTCTGAAGATCTTTCAACATTTTTCTTTTTATATTAGCTTCTTTTTTCCAATTATTTTCAGTTCACTCCTGGTATGAGTATTTTCTGAGAAATGTTTTTTTGTTTGTTTGTTTGTTAAGTCACTTAACACTGACCTATGAATGATTCAAAAATTTTAAAAATGCACCTAATATAGGGGATTAACCTGTCTTGTGTATACACGTAACAGCGAACTTAGCAAATAAATAATTTTAAATTGTATCTCTAGACACTATGTTACTTGCAGCCTGTCAATAAATAAATAAATGAATAAATAAATAATGAAATACACAGTTCGTTTGTATTTCTTTAGCAGATTCAACAAAAAATGCCAAAGATAACACAATTTGAGGGGCATAATATAGTATTTTTTGCACTAAAAAGGTCGTTTCCAAAGAGCTGTTAGCAGGAAGCTTGGCATATCTTATTATGATGCGCAGTGTATCCTTATAAAAGATGAGGAAATCGGACAAGTGGGGGACAAAGGAGGAAGTGTCAGATCTACAAAATGATCTATAGAAGATGAACAGTATCTGAAAGACATGTACTTAAGAAATCCAACAAAGATCTGACACAGGACCTGAGAGATGCGCCCATCCCTTTAGTTGATTCAGAAATGGTCTCAGTGGAAGAAATCATTCTTAAGGAAGGAAAACAAAGCAAATGGTCTGGGGTATGTCGAATTATACATTGAGAAAATATTGTGGAGGATATGCCATGGTTTGGGGGTGCATTTCAGCCAATGGTGTGTGGTTGATCTTGTCAAAATTGATTTAATTATGAGTTCAGAAAAGTGGAGTCGGATATTTATCCACCATGCAATGTCATCTGGAAATGGCTTAAATGTTTTTTTGCATTACAGTAATCCCAAACACACTGCCAATGCAGTAGAAGTCTACCTGGATAAAATAAAATAAAATAAAATAAAAAGAATAGAGCTTTATCAGTCACGGACTGGCCTCCCCAGAGTCTGGTCCTCAACATTTCAGAAGCAGTATGGGATAAGCTTGCTAGAGGAATAAAAGACACCCAACATCCAAAAAAGAGCTTTGAAATGTCTTTAAGAAGCCTGGAAAGCTATACCTGAAGACTACTTAAAGGAATTACAGCAACACTTGCCTAAGAGAGTTCAGGCTGTTTTTAACATTAAAGGTGGTCATACCAAATATTGACTTTCAAACTCATTAGAATTGTACAGACTCTTTTTTCCCCTTATATACTGTATTTATGTTTATGTTTAAAACATGTTTTGATAAATTGCCACATGCATTCCCATTTTCCTGGCAAAGTATAAAAAAAGGAAAGGTGGTTCAAGACTTTTGCACAATTCTGTAGATTGCTAACTGAAATTCAATGCTTTACTGTATATACAGTTGTTATTCTAAACCAAAATGAGTGTTTTTAAAACATAATATTATAAAATCTTATGTAAATCAATTTGCCTTAACCGGATAACATATTTTTCACACAAAAAATAATTACATGTTGCCGTGGCAGACGTGAGAGCAATAAAGGTAAGAAATTTTGCTGATTAGACACACTACAGCTTTGCAGTGTTTCAGTATTTCTCCCCAGATTTTGTTCTCTCAAATGCTTGATTCCATGCCTGCTTCATGTGTTTTGTCTTGGCAAAGATGTGAGAGATAAGAGGTGGGCATCTGTGTATGGCAGTGCTTTGCCATCTGTCAACTGCCCATGGGGTCTCTGTGGACACAAGCTCACATGGGTAGAACATGGCTAGGCAAAGAGAGTCTTCAGTTTAGTTTAGTAGATATCAACAAAAATTGCAGTAATAAAATATAAGAGAAGATTTAAGTAGAAAGACAAGGAAAAGGAAAAATAAACATACACAAATCACCCAAGTTCACTTTTTTCTTTTGCCCTGGTGATGACTGTGGTGGGATGTTATATTGGCACTATCTGATGAAAATTATAACTAGAATAAGTACATCTTACATAATGATTTTTGTGGCTATGAATTCCTCTATACATACAGATAACCTTTCACAACTATGTGGGGTCAAAAGCAAAGACACATGGGTGCCTTTTAATGCTCTGCAAGGAGGAAGAATTTACATAATGTGAGATGATAAGGATCAATAAACCCAGCAGATCAATGGGGTCCAATTACAGGCCACTGGAGTTTCTTATCAGCTTCAGTTTAACTTTGTGCTGTCTGTGGTCCTCCACTTTCATTAAATCCCCAATGTGATTAGGTTGGCTGATTGGCACAAGTTGAAGTTTATCACAGAATAGAATCGTTGTTTGCCTGCTTACTTTTGTGTTCAAAGACACAAGAAAATCATCTTCAAGGACACATTTTATGTTAATGATAAATAGCACTCCTGTTTCTGTAGAGGCAATATCATTAAGCCATTATCATATTGTATCTCATTATTTTCTATAATTCTAGCAGTGTTAATGATTCTTTTTTACTTTTGACCTTTTTAACACAAGAATTAACTGTAACAGAAAAGGGTTATTATGTTTTTGGTTTCCCCTCAGCTTGCAATTTTTGGGACTGTTGTGAGGGCTATGAGCTGTGGGGCTGCACCTTTTTTTAAAGTGCATTCACCTGTGAGGGAGTCAGAGCCATTCAAGGTTACACCCAGGAGGTGCATGGGAGAGAAAACAGGCCTTTTGTAAAAACAGAAACACACACACACAAACACCCCTACAGATTTCCTGAAAAGTCAAAAACACAGTTTTATTCAACTCTTTCATCTACATTTGTTATTCCAGGGCTTATGCACTGTAGAGTCATTTTTATTGTCTGATGTGTCCAATTTGACTTTCAACTGCACTGAACGAATAGTATTTGACAGCCGAAGAAAAAAAATCTTTTCATCTTTTCCACCAACTTTATTGTTGACTTCAGGATTACAGACTCAACGTGGGCATCTCTTTGGTGAAAATGAAGTAGATTTTTTTTTCCTGCACACACTGTTTATCTTGTCATGGTGAGTAGAGCACAGATTAGTGAGATTCACAAGAAAGGTTACATGTGACTCAGCATGTTTGGCCAATTACCACGCTACCCATTCCTGTTCCCTTGACACACCCACTTTGTGCCACATTCCAATAGCAGTGGTAGATCGTCTGACTCCGTCCCCTTATCCTGCTCTCTCCCCTCATTTCTCTATTTTTGGCATCAGACATTCTGGGCACGTAGGCCTCAGCACAATGTAAATTATTCAGCCTGGCTTGCCAGAGGCTGGGAGCAAATCATAAATCGCAGATGGTCTCAGGCTATTTCATACGGGTGACTGTGGTTAAACACCAATGCACAGAATCATTTTCAAACCCACACAAATATAAGGTTTCATTACTTGTAGCTCAGTGAAATAGTATTTGATTTTGAACTCTCACAGTGTGGCCTTTTTGTTGTATTCAAATCTGCACCATGTGCTTGTAGCATGTTACATGTAGAAAACCTCTCATTTCTGGCTTAGCTTCAAAAGATTTCTACAGAAGTTAATTAACTATCAATGAAAGCAGAATATGTAAGTTTTTTTCTCAATTACTGCATGGCTTCGTTCCCTTTCTAGGATGAAAGACTGCCAACAAAGAGGTTTACCAAAATAAAGTTATATCCATAAGTTATTGGACAAAGGCACAAATTTTATAAATTCATCTCTACACCATCACAACGGATTTTAAATCAGACATTAAAGATGTGACTAAAATAGAGACCTAGGGGTAACACAGAGAGGCTGACAAGCATTCCCTCTCAACTTAACAGCTGTGGCAAATTTACAGTCACCAATTAACCTGACCTCACACATGTCTTTGAACTGTGGGAGGAAACTGGAGTATCAGGAGAGAACCCATGCAGGCACAGGGAGTACATGTGAACCCAGGACCCGCTTGCTGTGCCACAACAGTGCTAACCACCTCTCCCTCATGCCACCCTGGACAAATTAAAATAATTCTAAATATTATATGAATGTTATAAATATTATATTAAAATTATTATTATAATTTAATATATTTATTTTTGATACTTGGATAAAAATCATTTGCTTTTGATAGCTGCCTGAAGTCTTTAATAAACATCACCAAATGCTGTGCTTCCTCCCTTGAGATGCCCTTGCAGACATTTACTGCAGCCACCTTCAATTGCTACTTGTTTGTCAGCCTCTCTGCCTTCAGTTTTTTCTTCAGTACCTGAAAATCTGGTCTACTGGTGCTGAGCTCTGGTGACTGACTTGGTCATTGAAGAATATCACATTTCTTTGCCTTGAGAAATGCTTGGGTTGCTTTAGCAGTATGCTGTGGCTCATTACCCATTTGCACTGTAAAGTCAAATCAGTTTTGCAGGATTTGGCTAAATCTGAACAGAGAGTATAGCCCTGTGTACTTTATTTATTTATTTGTTTGTTTGTTTTTCAGAACTGGGCAGGCTCTTTTAAATGATTTCTCGTAAACTCAAATCTGGCCTTCCTGTTCTTGTGTGTAACCAGTGGTTTGCACCTTGTTAATCACTCTGTATTTACATTAATGAAGGCATTTCTTGATTTTATACTTTGAAAATAGTACACTTTCCTCCTCGAGAGTGTTCTTGACTTGGCTAGATGTTGTCATGGGGTTATTCTTGACCAAGTAAAGAATTCTGTGATCACACAATTTAGTTGTCTTCTTTGGTCTTCTTGGTCTTTTGGTCATTCTTAGCTGCCCAGTTATTTCTTTAAAGAATCTACCAGATTATTAATTTAGCTATTCATAAAGTTTTTGGTATATATTTTTATTTTGTGCTTTCAGCCTAATAATGGAATCTTTACTTGCATCAACATCCCTTTGGACCTCATACTGAGCATTCTGTTGAAAGCACTTTCAAACATTGGAATCAACTCCACAATGTTCTTTATCTGTTTAATTTTTCATTGAATAATGAGGGTGCAGGCCTCACCTGGCCATAAATAAATACCAGTCAGTTGTCAAATTTCTTTTGTGCTTCAGAAAATGAGGAACTGTGTGTGAAAATGACAACAATTAATCAGTGTTGGATGCACAATTTTTGTTAAATGCCTTCAGTTAAAGCTGAAAGTGTGCACTTTAATCAGATATTTACTAATTGATTTTAAATCAACTGTGGTGGTATACTGATGCAAAACTACAAAAATTCTGACATTGCTCAAAATCCTATGGACCTTAGTGTAAGTTTAACTTTAGCTTTAGCTGGCAAAATGAAGACAGGTAAAATAATTTATCCAGTAGGACTACTCCCACTGGAAGACAAAACATGTACTCATATTCAAACTCAGATCTATAGGCTGAACGAATCTGAAATGTGTGTATTTTTCTAATGTAAAAACATAAACCATAAGTTGGCATTTTACTTTGATTGAAAAAGGCAAAGAGCTAAACTAACTGAGAGAACACTGCTTTCTCTCCCAACACTTTTAATGCTGCTGTCTTTGACATTTCATGAGTTTTTTCCTTCTTTTTTCTAAAGAATATATAAACCTCATCTTCAAAGTGTGCTCTTTGCTGCTTTATATTAACTGCTACCTCAGTATTCTGGAAAATACAGTATGAGGCACTTTGAAATGTGTTACTATAGCAGGAAAAAACAAAGAAAAAAAAAAACAACTTGGTGTTACTTATAACATGTAAGGCTGACAGAGCATGGAGCAACACTTCTTCCCTGTTTTGTTAGGTGACTTTTTTGACAGTGTGAGGAGGGCCATGAAAAATGGCCGAAGGAAACCTGTCTGGTGTCAGGCACAGATGCCAGAGCAAGGAGGCGCTCAGTAGGGCAGCTCCATGTTTAGTGAGGCAGTTTGCTGTTTAATTACACACTGTGGGAGTCACCTTGCTCAGACCTCCGAGATCACAGGCTTAGGCCAAGGGCACAATGCACTGGCTTCTATGACCTAGATTTGGACAGCATGGGGATAAACAGCACGGATGCACAAAAATACAAGCGCACAAAACAGTTTACCATTCTTAAAAAACTATTTACTGACTTAAATCCATACCCTAGAGGGTGTGTAAACATCATCTTTACTTTAGCCCTCAAACAAGATGTAAAGAAAACAGTAATATGGCGTCATGTTAAAAGGTAATTTAACTCACTGAGAAGAGTAACACTGATGATCATTTGCCAGGTTTAGTACCTGGCAAGTTCATGGCAAATACAGAAAATAAAGATGCACTGTGAAACTCACAAAAAGATATGAAATCAAACTAACACAATTACTAAAACACATACAGTTAGTAAAAACAGAGACTTTCAGTAACTCAGCTTCATATTTTATTTGATTATCAAGTAACTGTTGTTTTAGAAAGAGCTAAGTGATGCTGTGTCCCTTAATTCTATGGGTATGATACTCCAAGTAAATGCTGCTTAAAAGGCCTGAGTGGCCAAAATTACTTTTTTGAAAGCATTTTACAGTCCCCTCTTGAAAACACTCTAATAAACATGCATGGCTTTTGATTTTGTCTCATTAAGAGAAGGATCGGGGAAGACAATGAAAATTCTGTACATACGTATAATATCTGCACATTAACGTGCTGAATCTTTTGGCATGCCTAGATATTTTAAAAACAAACTGTTTTACTGACACTGAGGTATAAGCATTAACTTGTTAACAGTTTTTTTTTTTCCTTACCATTCTGACTGACAGTTCTTCTGCAGACTGCTTAGTGGTTTAGCATGCAAATACATAACAGTATCATCAGCACAGAGTATTTAGTGCAGCTGCTTTGGAACAAGTATGTACTGTGGGTATTTTGCTGAAGAACCACTTTTTATTATTATTATCATCATTGCATGAATGAATTCTAATTCAAAAAACATTTGATCTCAGTTCTTTACACTCAGGGGTTCTTCTTGCATGGGGGGTAATGTTAAAGGGGTGTCCACACAGAAAGCAATTCTCTCGTCACCCATTGCTTTGTAGCTGACAGTTGGTCACTAGTGGACCTTCCAGGCTCTGATTGCCACTATGTCATATGTTAGTTAAGGGTCTTCTTCTCTCTCATTCATAGCTGCATCAAAGTTGAAAAAAAAAGTTTAACTTGGGACCTGCCCTTTTCATGTCTCCACTGGTTATTTTGCATGTAGTTGCTTTGAGTTGCTGAATGTCATTGACTTCTCATGGCCTCTGGTTGCCAAGGTGACTGGTTTACTCTGTTTGTATTTAATAACCCAGCTTGCAGAGACCCCAGGCCTTGGATCGTGTCAAATATTAATTCTGCAAAAAAAGACTACGTGAAAAGAACCTACAAATGTTTTGGCATATGCTTTCACTCACCTCTCACTAACTGAAAAGTTAACTGTTGTAATTGTTCCCTGGTCCTCCAGTACTGGCTTGCTCTCTCTCCTTTCTCTCCTGATGAAGATTTTCCTGGGGGAAGGGTCCAGAGATCCTGCATGGGCTGGGATGCACACCTGCTCTTCATCATTCATCCACCGCAGTATACAGCTCTGGTCCTGCTCTTAATTCCTCACCAGGTTATCTCTTCACCTACAGTTTCTCTTCCTGGCTCCCCAGTTTGGCTCTCCTACTCATCTGCCTGCCCACTCTCTGCCTCTCTGCCCACTCTCTGCCTCTGTTTTGAAACTTTTGAACAGTGCTTACCCTTTGACAGAACTCACCTGCTCATTGGACCTGTGGATGTTTTGCTTCAAAGTTCTTACTTACCTGTTGTTGCACATTCAATAATAAATTGTTACATCTTTCTTGGTGTCTGCAGTGGAATTTCCTGGTCAAACCTTAACAACCATAGTTTAACAAAGAAACATACCCGGAATATTTCTTTAACAAGATCAGACCATATCTCAACCAGAATTTTTTTTTTAGAAACAAATTTAGATTAATTATTCTTTTAACAATACCCTGCTGTCTTCCAGTGTGGTACCTCCCTACAAGAGAAATAATTAAAAGGAAATCACTGAACGAATAGCAAGACTAAACAGCAGACCTCCCAAGGTTCTCCAAGTCTTACTACCTTGCCTCCAAGACACAGCCTGGGACAGGATTGCATCACTAGATTAGTTTCCCATGCACTAATGCAAGTACTGGCATATAAAAGCCACTGTGGTTAGAGATGTTTGATGGAAGGACACACTTGCAACAGCTGATTCAAATTAAACATCAGCATTCGTTTTACTTATGTGTCCCCACATTGGTGTTTTTGTGGTTCTTTATCTTTTGCTGTTGTGATGACAGTTAAAAGTGGTTTGCCTCACATTCCTGTTATGCGGGACATAAAAGTCAGAATCACATTACAATGAATAATAAAACAAAAGAGAGTAAGCCTAGCAAATGTAAGATATTAGATTTGTGTTTTTTTCCTGCATAATGAATGAAAGAAATGAACTGAAATGAAAAAATAACAGGTGACATGTTTAGTGGCTCCTACTTTCACTCTCATTCCTTTTTTAAATCACATAATGAAAACATCATTGTAAGGGCACGCAGAGAGTTAAGGTCCTCTTTGGGGGAACTTAAGATGAAGGTTCTACAATCTGAGAATGATCATTTTAGTAGAACACCTTTAAGCCTTGTGGCTGTAGTCAAAAACCAGTGTCACATGAAACCCAGTTGTTACATCGCAGTCTTGGACTTTACTTTCAGTCAGTATTACAAAGCCTCAAATATGGCATTGCATATGTGCTGCTAGTTCAGCCAAAAGAAGTACTCTACCATACATTCTGTACCATAGTATAAACCTACCTGATTAATATTATGCTGGTCACACTACTGCCACAAAAACTGAGTAGTCAGTTATTAAATTCTGTTTTTACATCAGACTGACAGAGTTCACAGAAGGTAAGTAGAACTTAATGCCATTCAAGAAAAAAGGCCCGGTTGGTGCCACAGACAGAAGCACCCTCAAAAATGACAGAAATGGACTTCAGCAATCAAGTTTCTAATATTAGTAAAATGTTTACCTCCTTAGTCAATGGACTTTTTGGAGAGTGACCATTCACTTTTTTTCTCAACACAGTATCCAGGCACACACCATCCTTGTTCATTCTAATTTCCATTAGTGATTAGTCAAAGATAAAAAACGATGGGGTTTTTCACACATTGCTAACAAGTCGAAGGCTCTTACCCCACAAAGATTAAGGGCAGACTCTTTTGTGCACTCTGGAGCGAAGCCCAATAAATCCTTATTGATGCTCTAGCAGTGTAATTATCACAGGACCCAGAGGCAGTGATCAAATCACTGTGTGCTATTGACAGCGTAGCTTGATACAAACAGGTATGTTAGATCGGGCCACCAGAGAAACCACTGTGGGCTTTATCAGTTTGACATATCAGTCCTTGATATCTTTAAAATCTTACTCCTCTATGTTATCTGTGTCTGCAGGGTTTTGGCATATCCATCGTGGCCAATTGAAATGTATGATCTATAAATGTGGAAGAGATATTATGTGTACAGCAATCTCTTGAGACACAGCTAACTGAGAATACAAAAATAGTGGCCATCCAAAGGAACATAATGCTTGTAATGTAGGCAAAATGATATAAAAACAGGTAAAATCACAATTAGGGAGAACGTATACCCA
>VUQH01034732.1:0-13291 GCA_015106775.1 Etroplus canarensis
CAGATAATGGTCATGGGTGGCACAGTACATGCAGTAGGGCTTTATTTTAGTCTTTCAATTGGGGAGATTTGTCTTATGACCCGAATCCGGAGCAGGCATTTTACTGGTTCGGCTGTCTGTGGTGTTGTACATGATAGCGTGGTGTCCCTTCGTCCCTTTGCCTTTCTTAACTTGCTTACTGATCCTGAAACATGTCAGCTGCTGGACTGAAGATACGCCTGGCTTGAGATTTCCTTTGCAGCCATACAAAGAAGTTTGGCAATGTTTAGGTTTTGTCAGTTCCAGTTCTCAGGATGCCATGACTGATGCTGTACTCAACAAACATATTTCGAACACTGGCCAGAAGCTTGCTCAATAGTCTATCAACATGGGAACCACATGATAGCTCATAGCCATTTTCACCTTCTAATTACCAGAGCATGCCTACTAAAGCCTTCTGGGTCCCCCACTCTTATTTGTGGAGAATTCAGTATGGTACCAAGCTTGCTCTGTACAAGTTGTTGAGGTTGACGATATTTATGGCAGGGGATCGTGCATATATGCTTGTGCTAACTTGTAAGCACTTCATAATCTTAAATGCTCCAAGAGAATCTGATATTTGAATTTCTCTGTGAGATGCATATGACTACTGAGCAGAGCCATCTCAAGTAAGGCAAAATCAGACTCCTTACCACTAGAAAAGCAATTGAGAGCTGGTTTGGGGATCCCATATGAACTTGCAAGTAGCAGCTCCATCAGGTTGATACTCAGCATAGGTCTGGATCAGCCAGTGGCATTTCTATCCCTGGCATTAGAGGTGGCATGATTGGCAAGCCAAACTGTCTATCTGTGTCCTGCAGTTGATACAGTAGGTTAGTACGAGATAAAGGTTAACTGAATGACAGGCATGGTCCTGAGGTATGGGCTAGCCAAGAGCATCCTGATTTCTACCAGATGGAGACGTTCAGTGGTTTGATACTGGTGGGTGAGCATGAGGTAGATAGACGGCAGGAGGGTGACTTGCACTTGCCTGAGCAGCCTGATGATGTTCAGCTTGAAAAAGACCCTGGCAGGGAAAATGTGGTTTGGAGACTGGATTCAAGTCAGCTGATGGGATAGATGTTGCTGAGGGCTGCATCTGTCTCTGTAGTGGCAATTGGTAATATTAAAGTGATGGGAGAACCTTCGCAGAGCTGGTGACAATACACTGCTGTTTCTGAGGTGTGAACTCCTGTGGGGGTTCTTTTGCCTTTGGGGTATTGTGGGGGGAATATTAAGAAATCACTGTGCATTTGTACACCACCGCTGGGAACAGGAAACCTTAGATCATACTCGTAGCTACTGAGAGGTCTGGAAGAGCGGAGTCCACCCTCTCGTTCCTTAAGAAAAGATGAGGGAAGCTTTCCGTAATTCCATTTCCTTCTCCTTCAGGCGACGTTGCATTAATAAACATTTAGTAATAGATTCCCTGGTATTGTGTGGTGTCAGCAGAGTCCTCTAGTGGCTAAATAAAATAACTGCTGTAATGAAAGCTGCCACGTGACAAAACACCATTATGGGAAGAGGCACATGTGCTTCTGTAGATATCCTTAATATTATACCAACTATACATCACTTGGAACACAAGGACACCAAAAGGATGTAAAACAACATTATAATATTAGCCCATCTTCTCATATTCTAAATCTTAAAGAGGTATGTTTAGAACAAAGATAAATCCCATTACAGAACTGTTTCAGAGATCAGTAATATACCAGTTATATTTAGTAGTTTATCCTTAGCTTAGGAGAAGCCAGTGTACTCCTAGTGCCGGTCCCAAGCCTGGGTAAATGATGAGGGTTGCGTCAGGAAGGGCATCCGACATAAAAATTTTGCCAAATCAAATATGCGGATTCATAACCAGATGATCCGCTGTGGCGACCCCTTACGGGAGCAGCCGGAAGAAGAAGAAGAAGAAGAAGAAGAAGATCCTTAGCTTAGGGGAATATGACTTACGTATTTGCATGAATGTGCATGTCTTGGTACAGGCTTCTCCTCAGCACCCATAGAAAATGCGTAGAACAGCAGCCCTCTCTGTAAGTAGGCACTCTTGGAAAGGTATGACATCATTGGCTGCAGCTAAGGTAAAGGGGCATTACAACTATAATCATAACAGTTGCAGTGAAATCAGAGGACTTTCTGACATTTTGCTTATTATTCAATGGCAGCAGGTATTCATTAACTATGATGTCATTTGTTTACAGTAATTGTACTAACTTGTAACTAGTGGAACAAATCTATGCTTGCTTCTATGACATTAACGATATGCCTCTTAGACTGCAGCATGCATAAGCTCAGTTTAAAACTTGATGGAAAAAAATGTGTGTATACAGACCTGAATTATGAGATAAACAGGGGCACACACTCCTATAACTCTTTCACAGATAGAACTATCAGAAACGCACAGAAAAACAGTGTTTGTAAATTGGGCATAACAGAGATGCTCTAAAGGAATCAGAGCTGTGCTCAGCGTGGTTGCTCCCATCCCAAAGAAGAGGTGCTGCATAAAGGTCTGTGCTTCACTGACACAGGATGGTCATGTGGAAATTTCCACTGGCACAACATTTCATTGTGGGTGGAGAGTTTGGGGGCATTGCTCAATAAGCTCTTTTAGCCAGGAGTCACTCAGAGCAATAAAGTGCTCCCAGCCCAATTTCTTCTATATAACAAAGCTGATTTGAGCTTTTTGTCTTCCGCAGCAGCACTTTAATACAGACCAACAAATCAAACTGGCTTACTGTGGTCAAAAATGCAAACCGTTTTAATCAGTAGGATGGAAATAAATGATATTACGTCTGGAATACCAAGTGAAGAGAATTATGGGTCAGTTTGAAATGCAGACATGGTCACTAGGTTCAATTTGAAACTGGCAGGATATTGTACAGGGCAAAACAGCTGCCTTAAATGGTAAAACCAGAATAGTGATAGCTAGTGCGTCCTCAGCACAGATTAAGTTATGTGCAGCCTAGGTCCAGAACATGTAGGCCTGGACTATTTGTTGATTGTGCACTCTGACTGAGCCACTGACTTGCCTGATCGAAAATTTATATGTGTTTATGTAGTTAATGGCAATATTGCAAAATTGCTATTGTGAAACTGGTATATCATCCACCCCTGTCAGGTATATTTGTTTTTTAAGATTTTATGTAGTTTGGTAAATTTTTTTAAGTTAGTTTCTTGGGTCATTTCTGTTTGTGTGTATGTGTGTGTGTTGTTTCCCAAAATCCAGATATGTGGAAAAGAGACCTGACAGTCAATTAACTTAGACAAAGAGATCATAGTTGAAACATGTCCACCTTTAACTGAGGCGAAAACCTCTTAATATACTAGCGATACGCACTAGATAATCATTTCTGTCAGCTCCTCATGTGTCCTGAACTACAGCCTTCAGCTCTTTATTTCTCTTTCAGTTCCATGAAATCCTCAGAGGCATTATTTGTGTTCAAGGTTATCTGTGCTGCTGCTGCCGCTTTCCACTTCTGATTATGCAACTGTGCCTGTCCTCAGATTTCCCTAAATCTGACAAATGCAGAAGCAGGCATTTAGTTTTACTTCATCATGCTTTTTTTGTGTCTGCACTTATGCAGCCAATATGAAATCCTGTTTCATACTGTCTGTGATTTCTGCTGTCAGCATGAAATTGAAGAATCTCAGTTCAACATTTGGTTTTGTTTTTATTCTTATGTGCTTCCGTTTATTTTTCTTGAGCATTACAATCATATGCTGTAGATGTAACTAATTTATGACTACCTCTGAAGGCTTGAAGATAGTCATATCATGACTGACTCAGTGTTATCAACCCTGCCCTGATGACATGGCTAAACTTCAAGCAAGCTTAGACTGTGCTGGGCTTCAGTCTTTGTCAGTGGAAATGGGAAGGTCTGGATTTTAGGCAGCAGGGGTATGATAGGCTCTGAGTGATCAGACCTGCAGGAGAGGAAAGGGGTATGGTCTGTGGGACTGCAGGGCTGTTTGTTCTGAAATCGGAATCTGTGGACATCTGTGATCTCACCAACATGCGGCTGTTAAGGCACTCCAGGTGGGCCAGCATGGTTGAACAGTAAAAACACACTATTGAAGGAAAACTGAAATGTAGTCAAGTAAAAGCAGATCAATTTTTTGCTCATCTGGTCAAAGGGCGCCCGTCTGTCCGTCCACAATTCACAAGAACCGCTACTCATCCTAGAATATTGGTCAGATTTTAGCAAAGCTCGCACATAATGATCAACTAATTGTTCTTCACCCAAAATATGTTCAAGGGCAAGGTCACATTTGGTGTTTTAAAATCGCTTTTCTATTTTCACAAAAATGTATACTCTGAAGACTGCATCTAGGCCATCATCAGGTTTATTTCTAGCATAATCACAAATAAAGTTAGTGCCAGACTGGTACTTAATTTAACACTTTCTACTCTAACTGAGCACCCAAATTGCTTTTTACTACAAACCTCATGTATTTGCCCATTTACACACACATTCATACAGTACTTTATTCTATCCCTTTAGGTGCATGTTAATGATCACACTCACATTCACACGCCGATGGATGCATCTGAAGCGGTTTGGGGTTCAGTATCTTGCCCAAGGACACTTCAGCATGCAGACTGGAGCAGCTGGGGATTGAACTGCCAATCTTTTGGTTAGACAGCCCACTCCACCTCCTGAGCCACAGCCGCCCCCACAGCCATAGCCAGTGCAGTAGCCCTGGACCAGGCTTTTTGCATGCCTCCTTGACATCTCAATAAATGTAATTTTCATGAGTGGACTGTATTGCACAAACTAATGTCAAAAATCTTATCACTTTCATTTTATACTACCCGCATTACAGTAACCTGTGAATTTTGAGGGATCATGAACCGGATGAGCTACTACATCACTGATGTTCTGGTTCCATTATTTAAAAGCATGTTTAAAAATGGCAGGCTTTGAGCAAAGTACTATACAGCTAAAAATTAATATTTAGCGTTACAAACGTGAAATGAAAGCAACTAAAACACAAGTTTAAAAAAATCAGAACTCACTCTAGTTTAAAAACCAAAGAACAGAAGGGGACAGTCATAGAGACAAATCCACTATCTGCCCTAGTGCTGTTTCTGTGCTATGATGTACATTTTTGAAATAAAAGAAATTTTGGAAATTGTTGTATAATTAGCAAAGATAGCTCATTTAAGTGCAAGCTTTTTAAGTTTTGGTTTAATTACAGTCACCTTAAAAGACTGTGGCATGTTCCCTCCTGATAAAGGGAAATTAATCATATTAAACACTGAAGCATTAGTTAATGTTGAGAATGCTTTGAACAATATTGTAGGGATGTGATCTTATAGATGTGCTGGTCTTGATGAAATAATTATTGAAGACAGGTCAAAAGGTAAAAAAGTTACTGAAGCTGATGTAGTTAATTTGTGGGAAGACTGTTGTTGTTTTTTTCTTTTATTGAAATTTTATTTGTAAATAATTTTTTTATAAAGTACCAGACTACTTTTCCTAGCCAGAGAAAGGTCTACTAAATTAATGAGACTCAATTTCCTTTCCAGCTTTCATGTTATCTGCTCTAAGGTACGTGTTTGCAAATTGTGGCATGGGTCAGACCTCTTTGATCTATTGTTCTCCTTTTCAGAGGAGCAACAGTATCCAAGTAGCTGCTCTCTAGTGTGTTAGACTAGCATTCAAATAGTGCTTTTCTAATTTTACTGGCACAGTGCTTTAGAATACAAGTGACATTCAACCATAACTCTTTATTCTGTGCACTTTAAGAACATTATCTACCGCTCATCTACTTCCAATTTAAAATCACCTGTTAACCTAACATGCATGTCTCTGGACTGCGGGGGGAAAATGGAGTACAAGGAGAAAAAACACACACAGGAACAATATACAAGTGCCACACAAACGACCCAAGCCAGCGTTCAAACCAGAAACCTTCTTACTGTGGGGTGACAGTTCTAACCTGTATAGCGCCTTAACACTGAAATAATAGTGGAATCACTTCCTTTAACTTGGTTATAGCACTTGCAAATAGTATTGGGTTGGGGACGAGGAGGAGTTCAAGTATCTCGGGGTCTTATTCATGAGTTAGGGGAGAATGGAGCGGGAGATTGACGGACAGATCAGAGCAGTGTCTGCAGTGATGTGGACGCTGTACCGATCTGTCGTGGTGAAGCGGGAGCTGAGCTTTAAGGCAAAGCTGTCAATTTACTGGTCGGGCAATGTTCCTGCCTTCACCCATGGTCATGAAATTCGGATAATGACCTTCGGATAATGAATGAAAAGAATGAGACTGCGACTACAAGAGGCTGAAATTAGCTTTCTTCACAGGGTTGCTGTCCTCACCCTTAAGGACAGGGTGAGGAATGCAGTCATCCAGGAGAGGCTCAGAGTAGAGCTGCTGCTCCTCCACACTGAAAGGAGCCAGTTGAGATGGTTTGGGCATCTGATCAGGATGCCTCCCACTTGAGGTGTTTCAAGCACGTCCCTCTGGGAAGAGACTCTGAAGACGACCCAGAACACGCTAGGGAGACTGTCTCCCAGCTGACCTGGGAACGCCTTGGTGTACACCCGAAGAGCATTCAGCATAAAACCTCTGCCAAATTACCAGTGCTGATAAATCCGCTGTGGTGACTCCTTGGGGAAAATACAAGGTAACAGCTGAAGATGTATTTGGTAGGACAATGAGATCAGCATACTGCTGCCAACATAATTTCATTATGTTGCCCCAGCGTGAACGTGCGTGTGTGTGTGTGTGTGTGTGTGTGTTTTAGAAATATGCCTTGTGTCACTTAGTGGAAAAAAATGTTGCTTCACTATCAAAAGTGACTGAGATTAAGCTTTGAAAGGTTGGGTGTTAACCATTCCCTTCTTATTACTAAAAATGACTTCCTTCATGTCCTTTGACATTGTCTGAGAGATAAATTCAGAGGTATTTACTGAGGATTGATTTCTTTACTTTCACAAATTGCATTGCAAAACAGTTCCTCTTCAGAGCCATGTGAAGGCAGGGGAAAAGTGCTGGTGCCTGTCTGAAATGGATTGCTTTTTATTGTGCTGACTGTTGGTCTGTGAAATCATTTGAAGAGTAAACAGATAAATGTTTATTGGGCTTTAAAGGTAATGTGTTGGCATATTGTATTTCGGAAGGTAGTCCAAAGTGCTTCTCATCTCTCTGCCAGGTTGTAAAAAAAGGGAAATTTGCCCCTGAGGAAGAATGATGTGCATTATGCTGACAATCCAGTTTGCGCGATGCCACTGTCTGTGGTGTCAACACTATCTTACTCTGTGCTAAGCTGTACAATACATGAATGCTGTGTGCATAACTGTGTATACAGTGACATTACTGCACTGCCATTAGACATGCTGTCTTTGCATATTAGTGGGTATTGACTTGTAAGAACTGATTTGCGTCTTAGCAGAAATGTTTCCTTAAAAATGCAATATCTATAATACCTTCCTCAAGAAGGGCTTTGATTTTATTATAGCACATGATTGTCAATTTAAACTGATTGTAAACTGTGCTACTTTTTGTTTTTAAGCTTGATATAAAAAAAAATTTAAAAATAAATTTGTGCAGCACCAGCTTCTTTGCCAGAAACAGTTATTGCATATAAGCAGAGACAAAGCTCCAAACAAACCCTATTGGTGAAAGACATTGCCAGCACTCTCATTTAAGCATATAAGTTGTCTTCCATTAATAGTAGTGGATATCTGTGCACCATAGATTTCTCTGATATGACATTATTGTTGGTAATAATGATTTTAGTTAGTTTAGTTAGTTTTTAGCTCATTAATTTTCCCCCCATATTGGCTTCTCTTCATTGGCTCCCTGTTAAATCCAGAATTGAATTTAAAATCCTTCTACTCACTTCCAAAGTCTTGAACAATCAGGCCCCATCCTATCTTAAAGACCTCATTGTACCATATGTTCCCATTAGAGCACTTCTCTCTGAGTGAAAAACTTTAGTAACCACAAGTAGGTCTGCAAAGTAGAATGGGAGGCAGAGCCTTCAGCTATCAGGCCCCTCTCCTGTGGAACCAGCTCCCAGTTTGTATTTGGGAGACACCCTCTCTACATTTAGGTTCAGGCTTCAAACTTTCCTTTTTCATAAAGCTTAATTATGCTGCAATGGGTTTAGGCTGCTGGGGGGCTTCTTATGATGTGCTGGATATTTCTTCTCCACCCATCTCTTTTCACTCCCCATGCATTTATTTGTTACTGCTGCATGTCATTAAATGTTGTCTTCTCTCTCCCATAGTCTTTATCTCTCTTTGCTCTCCTTTCTCTCTTCTCTTTCCCCTCACCCCCAACCGGTCGAGGCAGATGACTGCCCCTCCCTGAGCCTGGATCTGCCGCAGGTCTCTTCCTGTTAAAAGGGAATTCTTCTTTCCCACAGTCACCAACTGCTTGCTCAAAGGGGATCATCTGATTGTTGGGATTTTCTCTCTGATACTGTAGGGTATTTCCCTTACAGTGTAAAATGCCTTGATGTGACTTCTGTTGTGAATTGGTGCTATATAAATAAAATTGAATTAAAACTAAGTTCAGCCAAAGGACAGATAAGCTAGGTGTTCAGCCATCCACAAGTCAAAAAGTGGTACTCCTCTTAGAGTTTTGGTGAAAGTCTAGTGAAACCTCCACACAATGATCACCCAAAATTGTGCTCAAGGTCAAGGCCATAGTTGTCATTTTACAGGCATTTTTCCATTTTTGCAAAAATAGGTTAGATTGTAGTGAAACTTGCACACAGTGATCACTTAATGGATCTTCACCCAAACTGTGCTCAAGGTAAAGGTCATAGTTGTTTTACGTGCACTTTTTGATTTTTACAAGAATTGGATTGTAATGTATAAATTAAGTGTTTGTGTGCACCCTTCTGTCATTGGGTTTATTCATGACATAATATCTTAAGCTTGATTTGCTCTGGGGGAGACCTACAGCCGTTGTTTTGAATATAATTGTTGCAAGCCTCCGTGACTTCTTACTGAATTTTAATACTCACTAGTTGGTGGAATATAGCCAACTAATGACAAGAAACTTATCATTTCTATCTGTACTTCACACATTATAGTAACCTGTGAACTGTGAAGGATGGTGAGCTGGATGAGCAGCTATATCGATAATGTTCTGGTTTAATCTAGCGTCCTCCTTCAGTTTCCTACAATCAATCAATGTGTGAGTTAAATGCATTTTCCCCAAAATAATGTACAAATACAAAGTAGCTTTGACCATATTGCTGAGCTTCAAAGGAATGTTCCTTTGAAAAACCAATGTGACCATACTATGACCAGTTTTATGACCATGTAGTGTATAGTTGGTGATGTTGACAAACATTCAGTAGATCTTGAATTTCTGTATAGCTAACTGTCACACTATAATTTATCATGTAGAAGAGATGTGCTTTAAAGGGTTTTTATCAAAAAGTATTTCAGGAATTCAGGCCGGAATTCTCTTCTAGGAGATGTTTTTTATTGTGCTCTGTTTTGTTCTGTTTCCTCTCTCTTAGGTCTTAAAAAATTCTTTTGTTGAGTATTTGGGTAAAAGACTGCTGTATATATGATGTATATAGGCATAATTTTCTCCCCTCTCTCTAATTGCAGTATCAAGTTATTGGCGGTGCAGGACCTGCTGGAGCGGGAGGTTCTTGACAAGGTAAGGTAGAGTGTGCATCAAACTTGTAAGAACTTCTGTTGTAAATGAGATGATTCACCACTCTGGGGAATGAACTCAAACATTTCCCATTTAAAGTGTTACTAGTGTGCAAATAAACTCTGTCTCCCTGTGTAAATGCCTTCTATTTCTGGGCTTACATTTGAGTTTGAACAGTGTTTGCACTCTACTGGTCTTTGTACTGTATTGTCATGAATTTGGCAGTGGTTTCTATGGGTTGACGTGTGGGTGGTTCACCAGCAGCATCAGGAATCAGGATGCACAGTTTACATGACATAGATGTTTTTATAGCCATATTTGCAGGAAGACAAATGATATAGAAGCCTTTGAACACACCCACTAATCAAGGGAGTCAATAATCCTGCACACAGCTTCACTTATGGTACAACATGTCTTTTATATTACAACAGTTCTATCTAGCTAGCTATCCAGCAACAGATATATAACTGTAACAGATATAGTAAACCAATACACAACACACTGTCCTAGAGCATGCTGGGAGATTACATCTAGCCACTCCCAACATGCTACTATATATCATCACAGAAACTGCAATAGTCTAGATATTTAGAGTGAGATCTCTCTTCAAATATTAATTTACATTAGATGTCAGGGTGGTTGAATAATGGTTAGCACTGTCACCTCACAGCTGGAAAGTTCCCACTTCAAACTACTGCCGGGGCCTTTCTATGTGGAGTTTACATGTCTCGCTGTGTGAGTTTCCTCCTACAGTCTAAAAACATGCAGGTTTGGTTAATTGGTGATTCTAAATTGACCTTGGGTGAGAGTGTGTGTATGGATGTATAGTTAAAATGTAGTTTTTAGACTAAAGTGATTTGAGTGTTCAATAAGATTAGGAAAGCAGTAAATAAATGCCAGTTCAGTTCAGTCTTGCTCAAAAGTGCTCAGTAATGCGAGTGCCAAAAGGATTTGCCAAGCTTTCTCTTAATATTCCAAGTGATAAGAAAGTTAATATAGACATGATATTACCCATTGCATTTCTCAGCCTTAAATGTGGTGTGTTGGCTATCAGAATCTTGTATATTAAAATAAACCTTTTCGTATTCCCTCCACCCCCACTGATTTTTGTTATATTAAAGAGACATGAAAGTTTGGTGCTGATTTGTTACTATGGAAAGGAAGTCAGAACACACGAGCAGATTCAATAACAAATAAGGAATGCTGTACAGTCACATCCTACATCTTTATTGTAGCAGCAATGTATGACAACTGCAATAATCCAGCCATACACAGATCCGTAAAATGTCAGAGTTCAACAGCCACTGTGAGCAGTATGATGTGTTCAGCCTCCAGACTGCTTTTTTCCCTTTTTCACTTTCTGTATTAGTAACCAGCTAGACTCTGGGTGTAGAAAAGAGAGCTCACTGGAAAGAGAAGTAGGTCAGCAGCAGAGTATTTTGGACTGAGAGGGAGGTGGTGGGAAGATGAGTTGCCTCTGAATAAATGGTAACCCACATTGAAGTCCTTTCACTCCTGCCAGCCTTCTGCATCTACAATGCCTATAAAAAGTATTCACCTCCGCTTGGATGTTTCATCAAGAGGGGTGGCAATTTGTCACCCCTTTTTAATAAATGATGTTATGTTCAATATAATTTGTTTTTTTTGACAAAAAAAGTGAAAAAAAGCTTCTGTTATGTCAAAGTGAAAACCAAGTTTTTTGTCAGTTGATCAAAAATGTATAATGTGAAATAAGTGTTTCCATAGATTTTCACCCCCTTTAATGGGACTGGGCTAAGTCAACAAAGGTCCAGCTAATTGATTGCTCAGTGTCACAGTTAGTGAAATGGAGATCACCTGAGTGCAGCTGATGTGTGCCAGTGATTGTAATATGAAAACACATGAACGCTCCAAACAATTCAGAGAAGATCATTAAAAAGTATAACTCAGGAAATGGTTACAAAAAGATTTCCAACTCACTGGATATCCCAGGGAGTTCAGTCAAATCGTTCATTAAGAAATGGAAGGAGTATGGCACTTGTCTAAATCTGACTAGAACTGGCCGTCCTCACAAACTGAGTGACTGGGCAAGAACACTGGTGAGGGAGGCCACCAGGACACCTACCACCACTGTGAAGAGTTAAAAGCTTCAATGGCTCAGATGGGAGAGGCTGTTCTTACAATAAGTGTTGCCTGGGTTCTTCATCAGTCGAAGCTGTATGGGAGAATGGAAAAGAGGAAGCTACTATTGGAAAAAAAGCTCCTATGAAATCTTGTTGGAATTCACCTAAAGGTATGTGGCGGACTGCAAGGTCAATTGGAAGAAGGTTTTTTGGTCTGACAAGAAAAAAAATTTAGCTTTTTGGCCATTAGACTAGATGCTATGTTTAATGAAAACCAAACACTGCACATCACCCCAAACACACCAGCTCCACCATGAAGCATGGTGGTGGCAACATCAAGCTCAGGGGATACATCTCAGAGGCCCTGGAAGGCTTTTAAAGGTGGAGCGGAACATGAATACAGAAAAATATCACTGAATCCTGAAGGATAATCTGACTCAGTCTGCAAGAGAACTACAGCTTGGGAGAAAATTTGTTTTCCAGCAAGATAACGACCCCGAGCATACAGCAAAAGCTACGCAGAAATGGTTCAAAGACATCAAGGTGACTGTTCTGGATTGGCCAAGTCAAAACCCTTGATTACATTTTTAGGCATTGTATTTTCTACCTGTATTGCCATCTCTTGTGTCTTTGGCTTTGTCATAAGCAGATTCTCTTTTCATCCTCTGCTTGTGCAGTGTGTCTTCCTGCTTAGTGTACAAGATTTTTTTAAAGCCAGTATAGGAAGTTAATAGCTCAAGTTAGATTAAAAAATTATTTATTCAAACCAAACAAACCAAACAAAAAGATTTTCTGATTTTTTTTTTTATTATATATAACAAGGGTAGATATCTAGATATCAAGATAACAGGGGTAGATATCTATCTAGTTATCTTGATTACTATCTATATCGATAACTATCAAGATATTTATCTATCTAGATATCTATATATTTCTAGTGGAATGGTTATCTTTATTTTCCTTTGGTCTGTGAGTTGTTTACCCCCATTCATGGTGATCAGCTTTCGGGATTAAAAAAATGAAATTCATTAAAAACTGTTTATCTCTTGGCCTCCAGTTATAACTGGTAACTGTTTCACACACTATGAGGATGATTCTTTCCACAAAATGAATCTCTGGTTGTCAGAACAGTTTAAATAATCTATCTCTCTATCTATCTATCTAGAATTCTGATATCTTCATATCGGAATATCTAGATATCTACCTATCTAGATTTCGATCTATCTATCTAGAATTCTATCTAGATATCTGTCTTTCTAGATATCTATCTAGAATTCTATCTAGATATCTCTTTCTAGATATCTGTCTATCTAGAATTCTATCTAGATATCTGTCTTTCTAGATATGTCTATCTAGAATTTTATCTAGATATCTATCTATCTATCTAGAATTCTGTCTATCTAGATTTCTGTTTATCTAGATATCTATTTATTTCTAGTGGAAGGGTTATCTTTATTTCTTTTGGTCTGTGAGTTGTTTACCCCAATACATGGTGATCAGCTTTAGGGATTAAAAAAATGAAATTTATTAAAAAT
>VUQH01034734.1:9595-43295 GCA_015106775.1 Etroplus canarensis
GTCCTGATTAAGGTCAATGCACTTTCAGCTGCCCCTTTGTATTCTCCCCAAAGGGTTGCCACAGCAGATTAATCCACACTGGTAATTTGGCAGAGGTTTTATGATGGATGCCCTTCCTGACATAACCCCCCATGGTGAGAGGGGCTTGTGTCCCCACCTGGAATCAAACCAGGGACCTTTAGCTTGTGAGGCAAATGTGTAAACCACTACCCTACAGAGGACACTCTGAAGTTTTGGTCCAAATCATTGCCAATAATGTACAGAGGAGATCAGGACACAACAGTGTCTGTAGTTAACTGTAAACTACTGTGGAGGCTCTGTCATTCTTTGGGGCTCCATTTCAGCCAGTGGTGTTGGGAATGTTATCAAAATTGATAGAATTATGAACACAGAAAAGTACCACCAGATTTTGATCCATAGTGCAATACCATCTGGAAGCATGTGATTGTCAGCAGCTTCATTTTTAAGTATGGCAATGATCCCAAACACACTGTCAATGCAGTAAAGTATGCCTAGATAGAAAAACACACAATTGGACACTATCAGTCATGGACTGGCCTCCCCTAAGCCTGGATCTCAGCATCATTAAAGCAGTGTGGGATCATCTTGACAGGGAATGGCACAAAAGGCAGCCAACATCCAAAGAAGAGCTTTGTAATGTCCTTCAAGAATCCTGGAGAATTATTCTTGAAGACTGCTTAAAGAAATGTCAAGAAAGTTTACTGAAGAGAGTTCAGGCTGTGTTGAAGAATGAAGGCAGCCATACCAAATGTTGACTTTCAAGTTTGTAACAGTTGTGCAAACTCTTGTTTTTGCCTTATGTACTGTATTTTCATTTTTGCACCTATTTCCTATTTTCCTAGTAAAGAAATGACGGGTTGCTTGAGATTTTAGCGCAGTAATATATTGAGTTCAATTAAATTTCGTTTAGATTGTGTTAATTCACAACAAAAGTCACCTCAAGGCACTTTACACTGTAAGGTAAAGACTCAACAGTATTAGAGAAGAGACCCCAACAATCAGATGATCCCCAATAAACAAACACTTTGAAGAGACCTCTAGCAGAACCAGGCTTTTTTTTGGGGGGTGCAGTCATCTGCCTTGAGTGATTGGAGGTGAAGGGAAGGAGAGCAAAGAGAGATACAGAATATGGGAGAGAGGAGGCACAATTTAAACTGTCAGTAAAATTTAATGGTATACAGCAATAGCGAATAAATGCATGGGGAACGAAAAGAGATGAGTAGAGAAAATATAAAAATACATATTTAATTTTCTACCTTTTATATGCGTATATAGAATATTTTAACATTGAGTTCTTATGGGACATTACACTTTTTATATATAGGATTATACATTTTCCTATCTATAAATGTATTTACATTTAATGAAGCATCTGTAGCACAAGCAATCCCCCCCCTTAATTAGGGATTCTGAAAAAAGAAAAATTGGCAAGTCAGAATCACCACTTACTGTAAATAATTTCTGAGAGTGGTAAATTAAAATCACTCTGGTTTCTAGCACTGAGTGCCATATTTTTTTTATATTTTTAATGTTCAACTTAAGTTCTTTGGAATTTTTTTTTTTTGGCAGAGGCTTCCATAACTTTTTAATATGAATGATTTCATTTCTTTAAAGGAAATTACTTAAACTTTGAGCATCTTAATCTATACGTCACGTTTCTGTACAGAAAGATGCATCACCCTCGCGATAAGAATTTTGCACACGATGCGTGACGTTTCATAGGCAACCACTTGAAGACGGAGACTCACTGCTGAGGTGTGAAGAGGTTTGTGTCCTTAAAACACAATAATTAGACATTTTCACCGAGTGGCAGTCGCCGTGCCCGTACAGAAACACGTGTGGTGCGCCAGTCAGTGAATTTCTCAGTCTGTCTCAAAGCCTAACCATGTACGCTGCAGCACCTACACACGAAAAGTAGCTTGATGAGTATCCAAAGTAGTGGAAGTTTGGAGGGGACGCCATCTTTGGTCCCAGCTCTCCACGTCCCCAACACGGACTGTGTTTTCAGCTACATACCTCGGCAGCGGTGAAGGTCCAGGAAGGTATCGTGACATGCTTTAAGACGCACGTCTTTTCTAATTATTCGTGTAGGTTATTTTATGCAAAATGAAGGGAAATTTGTTAAAATGACCGAGCAAATCTTGGTGGCGAAATCTGCTCGCTAGCTAACGTTACAGTAACGCGTCAGCTCCAAAGTCCATTGAGCCTGTCTGGCTAGCTAGTAGCAGTGAAGACACAGGACCGTCTTTTTGTGGCCAGGCCAGCGTAGTAACCTTAAGACCAGGACAATAGCGATAAAGCTTTGCGAGAGCAGAAATGTTACTTTTGTAGTCGGTGCATCCTACATTAGGCATGCTGCAAACATTAGCCAGGTTACCGATGGATGTAAAAATCAATCAAATGCAAGTGGAGAAATCAGGCGGTTTCTAGTAATGGTTACTGGATTGGCAGCAGCCGGTGTAAAGGTGTGCATCCTTTGTGTGCTGATTGGTGTTTTCCTTTCCTTTCCTTCAATGTTCACATTATCTACTTGTGTAATTGGCGTTATTTGCCACCGTAACGGTTCACAGGGGTCTTACATTGGCTTTTATCCTAGAGGCATTAGTGGTCTTCACCTTGCCCTTTTGCTGTATGTGCTAATGCATCGGATGCTTGGTAGCCTTGTCTGACCTTAGCTCTTTACTCTTAAGTAATACTAAGTGTTTGTATAGAGATGCCCCACCAAACTGAAGGGGCACTCAGGGGATATATGCTGGTAGGACTGCACTACATGCTAACCAACACGTAATAAAATAACTCTGTAGCTGGCACTTAATGATAATAATGCTTCCTTGGACATTAGTAGTTTTCTTTGGGTATTTTACCTTACTTCCCCCTCTGTGTGCAAAAACAATATTACACGCTGGCTACATCAGTATGAGACCATTCTATAATCCATGCTGTTTATTTTGTCTTCAAGTTGCCAGTGAATGAATTCAGATTTAAATGGTCTGCTCATCCTATGTTAGAGATTTTCCAAGAGTTTCCAAGTGTCTGCCATAAACAGGTGGTCAGCCTGTCTGCTGAGCAGCATGGAGTTAAAAACACATCCACAGCAAGAGCTGTAAGGGTTCAACCTCTAGCTCCCGCAGGGGCTCAAATATAGATAATATTTATGCTCTGAGGCCTTCATGTTTGAAACAAAAGCAAATCCTTGAGAAAAAACACTCAGTTCATGTGTATTTATGATGTGAAACTGGCATAAACATTCTGAGTAAAATGGGAGATGCAGTTATGGATCCATCTCAGCAAAATCAAGTCATAAAACTGGAATGGGTTTGCTTGATCTACTGCAGCAATGAGAATTCCAGAGCTCATGTTGAAATTATGAACATAGAAGCCACTCATTCCCTGCACAAGTTAGGCTTTCTAACCAAGTGTTAGTGAGGTGAAAATTGTGCTAATTATTTGAATATAAAGCTTATATGTATACACATATGAAATATAAAAAGTTAACACTTTTCAGATTGTTTTTGCTTTCACATTGGTAAAGATTTCACATGCAGCAAACCTAGTTGGTTATATAAGGCAGGTGATGTGGTAAATGGTTTCTTGTGCAAAATAGAACATTTTATTGAAAAGTCACAGACCCATCATGGAGGATGAAACTAGTTGACTGTTATTAATTAGGACAAGGAAATGGGCTGGTAGCCTAGATGGTCCTAATAAATGCCCTATTAACAAAGAAGTGTTATCAGATGTGCATCAAATGTATGCAAAGTGCAGTTTGAGCTATCAGACGCAAGACAATTGGACTATTATATCTGAATTACATAGTTTAAGGTGAAGTAGTGATACTAATAAACTGAACAGATGCATCATAATCAGTAGAAATTTCTTTTAGTAAACCAGATCATTACCTCTGCCAATGAGATTATGTTTGGGGTTCCATTTGTTTTTCTGTGAGCAGGATTACCCCAAAGTTATGTACAGATTAGCTTGAAAATTTTGGCCCATCTTAGAAATGATTAACGATCTAGATCTTGATCCAAGATTGTTTTTTTCAGAATTCTTCTGCATTGTGATCGATGGCAAAATGATGTATTATGCAAGATATCTTAAAAATACACATCATAAAGAAATAGTTTTTAAAAATCTGCAGATATCAACTAAAATTTCCCAGAATGATTGAAATCCATGTATTGTTTTGGATCCTGGAATTCAGAATCCACAAAATTGAAGTGAATTTAAATATGAGGCTATGAGAAGGTAGTGAGTAGTAACCAATACCGACATGTTGCTGATAGAATATAGCAAAACAGCATCTGATCCAGTCAAGTTCTGCCATTACCAGATTTTTTATTTTTATTTTTCATAAATAATTTGTTAACTAATAAAAAAAATTACTTTGAAGATCTAAGGGTATGTTTTCATTCTCAAAAAATTAAAATGTATCAAAAATAAAGACACAAATATTTTACCCAAAGGACACGTAGAAGTTCACGGATTGTTCAGCCTTGGCAAAAAGTATGCGTTCTCTGGCTGCTCATGTTGTTATTTCTGGATCATAATTATGACATTTTCAGACATCTGCTGGTTAATTTTCAGTCAGACAAGTACTGATTGTGGCTTACATTTTCCCTGGTTATGTGGTGTTGGATTTGCTGCATACTGCCATATATTTAGTATAGCACTTTTCATGACATGCAAAGTATAACTGGTTATCATGAAAGTGTCAGTGTGTTTTAGAAAACTGCATCAATAACGGGCTGCTTTTCAGTTTTCATGTGGTTTGTGTGTTATTGAATACACATAGAAAATAACAAAAAGTAAATTTCTGATATAGAATTTACCCATAACGGTCACCACAGTAGTTTTTTTCAAAAAGTAACTGCTCAGTTGAGGTGTTAATAGCACGCTGGAAATAAAAATATTCTACCTCATTCAGTCTTTAAGTAACTATTGACTTTTCTTTAAATTAAAGTTTAATTGCATGTTGCAGTTGATTTTTCAAAGAAACTGATTAGCCAAGAGGGGATTTTAATTAATGAAGTGTGGTTCTTTTTGTTTTAGTTGCAGACGTCTCTCTTGTGCTTTTCTGAAAAATGACCCCATGTCAGTATTATTTGCCAAGTCAGCTGTATTCTGTCTGATACAACCTATTTCTCAAGTTGCTTTGTGTTGTTTGCAAACATAATGGGAAACAGTACTTTGTTTGAGAGGACACAATAAATTACTTTTTCTTTAGTAATGTGTGAAAACTGTTATGTACAGTCCTCTGGGCCTAAATTAAGCCACAATTCAGTTCTAACTGTGTGTGGATTTATTTTTATTTGTCAACTAGGAAAATTAGGATAACATTCTGATTACAGCTACAGTTTCCTGCAGTTTAAAGAGATATTTTTGTTCCTTGTTGTGCTGCTGAAATATGTTAACTGGAATTACATTTCTCTTTTTTCATTGGTTTTTATTTTGCTGTACGTTTTAAGATTATAATTTTTACCTGTCTTTAGTGCGCATTGATAATCATTTCTGGTATAATTTTGAACCTATTCATAGGATTCCTCAATGCATTATGTCTTTCCTGCTTACATAGATTTTGAAAATCCCAAAATACTGTACTCTGTACTGTAAGCTTGGAAGGCTCCATAGCCCTTTCAAAATGGTTGTCTCATTAAAGCACAGATTTCGTGAGCAGGCACCTCTGAGTCTGCAGCAACACCGAAGCCCATGGAGCTCCTGTGTCAATCCCTCAGGAGTGCTGTGTTCAGCATTGCCTAACAGTTGAAATGTTGCCCTTGGATTCTCATGATAAAAAACAGACAATTTCTAAACTTCTCTGCATTTGGAGATCTAATACATTATTTTGGATACCTTTATTATAAAAGTATTAGGCTTATACATGTAGATTTGATGTAAAAATTATCACTACTAGTTTATCTACTCAGTGCTAAATAAAGAAAAATCTGTCTTTGGGATTCCACTAAGGAATGGGCAGAAAATGTTGTCTGTTTTCTGATCTAAACTAAAATCTGCTTTACTGTCAGAGTTTTAGTTAGTTCACTGCTGCTTTGTCATCTGCCCTCTTGAACAGGCAATAAATGGGTTTGATTAAGCTGATTCTTGAATAACTGAGACATAGTGGGAATTGTTTCTAATCCTTCCAGGCACCATGGAGGAGCTGCACAGCCTGGACCCCCGGAGACAGGAGCTGCTGGAGGCACGTTTTATGGGCGGAGTCAGTGGCAACACAGGGGGCAGCACTGGCAGCACAAGTGGGGGAACAAAAGTCAGTCAAAAATTTTGATTTTTATTTATCTTTCCGTTTTTGGTTTCTTTGTTTCATCTGTATTGGAGGTTTAATTTTGAGTTATCTTTTTCCAGGGCTTGACTAATAATGAATGTTCAAATCACAGTTTTGGAAGTCTGGGATCCTCCAGTGACAAGGAGTCAGAGGTACAGTTCTATACCTTTAGTCTTACACGGAAACCTGTTTACGGAGACTATATATACATCATTCGTGGCTTTTCACATGTTTAAACATTATATATTGTTTATATTTTCTTCAAGAACTATTTTATCCATATTGTTTTTAACACAGTCTTGAATTGTGACCTACTTGCATACTGGATATTATTTTTATACTTGTCCTTGGTGATTTATTTTCGAGGTACACATGTAATAAATGATTTTCACTAGTTTATAAACAAATCTGGTGTTTACAGCCACATGATCTCTCTTGCTTTTGGTTTAAAGTGTTCCTTTCTTTTCTTATAGGGATCAGATATGAAAAGAGGGAGTTCCCCTGCTTATTCGGTGGGTAATTGATCAGATCTGAAAATGAACAGTCGTCATTTAAGGGCTGTCACTGTCTGGAGTTTTTTCTGTGGTTAACTGCTTAACCCGGTTTGCAGTGATCCCTCTGGGTTCATTGTGATGAAAACAATGTGACATATTTATATTTTTTAAAATGGCCTCTCTTTATCATTGAAATTTTTAAAATAAATTTAGAAGGTACTTTTATTTAAATTATGTTTTTAACTGTTATAGGTACACTGTATGGACAAAAGTATTGGGCCATACCTCTTAATCATTGAATTCAGGTTTTTCATTCAGTCTTATTGCCACAGGTGTTTAAAATCAGATACCTAGCCATGCAGTCTGCTTTTACAAACATTTGTGAAAGAATTGGTCATTTTAAATGGCTCACTGAATTTGAGTGTAGTTCTAAAAAGGATACTACCACCACTGCAGCAAGCCAGTTTGTGAGATTTCTTCCCTCCTAAATATTTCACAACCAAATTTAAGTGGTATTATTGCAAATTGGAAGTGTTTAGGGACCTCAGAAACTCAGCCACAAGTAGCAGACCATGGGAAGCTGCAGAGTGAGGTTCCCAAGTGGTGAGGCACATAGTGCGTAAAAGTCACCAAGGCTCTGCTGACTCAATAACTGCAGAGTTCCAAATCTCTTCTGGCATTAATATCTGCACTAAAAATGTGTGCTGGGAGCTTCATGGCATGGATATCAATGGCCGGGCAGCTACATGCAAACCTTACATCACCAAGCACCATGCCAAGCATCAGAATGAGTGATGTAAAGCATTTCGCCACTGGACTCTGGAGCAATGGAAATGTGTTCTGTGAAATGACCAGTCTGGGTTTGGTGAATGCCTGGAGAGTGTTACCTGCCTGACTGCATTGCGACAATTGTAAATGTTAGTGGAGGAGGGATTAATGCTATGGGCTTTTTTTCTGGGGTGTGTCTACAGATTTAGAATGGCATGTCGTAAAGCTCCTACAGGTGTAATGTATAGTACTTTTGTCCATTTAGTATACAATAAGCCATTATAATTTTTCTCATTCTGTATAGAGATCATGATTATTTATCAAAACTTTGCATTAGAAACAAAATGGTTATCACTATATAGAGAATACAACAGTAGTCTTAATTAAAATTGTCTTTGTTGTGCAGTATTCATGCTACAAAATCCTATTAAATGAAATGTATTTTTCAGACCCCAGAGAAGAAACAGACTGAAACAACCAGAGGCAGAAAAAGGAAACCTGAGATCCAGTCAGAGAGCAGCCAAGGTGAGTGTATTTCTATTAAACTGGTTGTAACTTTTTGATGATTTGTAGTATTCATGTAAATTATTTTTGATGAATCACAACACTTGCTTTTTTTTTTCTTTTCAGGAAAATCAACTGTGCGAGGACCCAAAATAAGTGATTATTTTGATGTAAGTTTTGTGTCCAGTGTTTCATTTATTAAAATAAAGTGCCCAGTAAATGATGTGTGCTATATTAGTCTGAACATCATGGGCATGATCCATTTTTCGTCTAACAACATTACAATAAAATAAAAGGAACCACTGGCTGTCTGCTGGTATCAGATCTTTAGCAGTGATGCTTCTTATCCTCTTTATCTTGCAGTTCCAGGGAGGAAATGGGTCCAGTCCTGTGAGAGGCCCCCCACCAGTGCTTCGTTCGCCGCAGAACTCACATTCCCATTCGACTCAGGGCACTTCTGTAAGTTAGGACAAAGTCAGAAAAACTCTTTTGTAGCTCAGGTTAATGTTATCTTGTTTTAAATTATAAAAGATCTCTTCTGTTGCAGGTTAGACAAAATAGTTCATCTCCTACTAGTCTGTCTTTTGGGGACCACATGGCACATCCAAAGCTACTAGCAGTCAAATTTGTTCAGGTGAGGAGGATGGTATCAAAAGCTGTTTGTATTTGTTCTTCAACATATTTGAAATTCCTGAGGAAATATTTGAAAACTCTTTTTTTTTCCTCTCTAGACTGACCTGACAGTGTTAAAATTGGCTGCCCTTGAAAGCACCAAGAATCTAGACCTTGAGAAGAAGGAGGGAAGGATAGATGACCTGCTAAGGGTAAGAAGGAAGTCTCTGAACTGTGATATTACTTTAGTTCAAAACAAGGTGGATAAAACTTCCCAGAGTATTGTTTAGCAATTAAAAAAACAAACTTGGCCTGCAGTTCATGTTAATTTTAAGATAATTAATTTTAGATACTGAATTATTTGGAGTACATGTCTGGTGATTCAGTGTTGATTTCTGCTTCATAGGCAAACTGTGATCTCAGGAGACAGATAGATGAACAGCAAAAATTACTGGAGAAATACAAGGAACGCTTGAATAAATGCATCACCATGAGCAAGAAGTTGCTCATAGAAAAGGTAAAGGAGCTGTTTTTATCTACCCTGTATTATAGACTTTTGTGCTTATGCAAATGTATCCAGACTTGTATTTTATATTATTTGGCAGAGCACCCAAGAGAAGCAGGCTTGTCGGGAGAAGAGCATGCAAGATAGACTACGTTTAGGCCATTTCACTACAGTGAGACATGGGGCCTCCTTCACAGAGCAGTGGACAGATGGCTACGCCTTCCAAAACCTTGTCAAGTGAGAACCTTTGATTTGTGTGTCCCATTGTTTTCTTTATTAAACGTTATATAGTCTAAGTGTGGCCCTCCATGCACACCTTGAATCTGTGTATTTCAAACACGTTTAATCTCTGAAAACTTGGATTGTATAGTTAGGTAAAAAAAGGTTTGACAGGACTATATAGTCATGTGAAAAAATAAGTATAAGACAAACTTGAGATTCAGTGACTTGTTGAACCATCCTTTGCAGCAATAACTTGAAGTAATTATTTACTGTATGACTATATCAGTCTCTCACATAACTGTGGAGGAATTTTGGCCCACTCTTGGATATAGTGTTGCTTCAGTTCACTTCCAAGCATTCATTTATACACAGTAACCCCTTGATCCTTGTTTTTTTTTAGTCATTCTGTTGTAGATTTACTGGTGTGCTTGAGATCAGTGTTTTGTTGCATGACCCAGTTTTGGCCAAACTTCAGCTGTCAGACAAACGGCCTCACACTTGTCTCTAGAATACTTTGGCACGCAGAGGAGTTCATGGTTGTCTCGATGACTGCAAGGTGCCCAAGTCCTGTAGCTGTAAAACAAGACCAAAATCCTGACCCCTCCACCACCATGTTTGACAGTTTGTATGAGCTGTTTGTGCTGTTATGTTTGGGTTGCTCCAAATGTGGCACTGCGCATTATGGCCAAACATCTTCAATTTGTTCTCGTCTGTCCAAAGGACATTGTTTCAAATGTTGTGTAGTTTGTTCAGATGCAACTTTAAAGACCTAGCTGTACTGCCATGTTCTTTTTAGAGAGGAGCTTTTTTCCTGACAGCTCTTCCTAACAAGCCATACTAGTTCAGTCTTTTTCTAATTATATTGTCATAAACTTTAACATACTAACTGAGGCCCGTGGAGTCTGAGATGTAGCTCTTGATTTTTCTGCAATTTCTCTGAGCATTGCATGGTCTGACCTTGGGGAGAATTTGCTGGGACATCCTAATGTGGGAAGTTGCAGCATGCTCCAGTTGAGCAAACTGCCAGAATTTTATGGAGGTACTCAGACTTACTGATGATTGATTAATCAAGTGCATTTGATGAGCAGCACCTGGCTGCTACTCACACTCTTTAATTCCTATGGTGGGTCAAAGGACAAAGAATAAAAATTAGTTTTAAGCTGATTTATAAAAATGGACAGTGAAGGGGCCTCTCTGATGTGCAAAGGCAAGTTATTTCACAAGTTGGGAGCAACAATGGAGAAGGCTTTGTCCCCTCTGAGTTTCCTCCTGGATCTCGGTACTTCCCGGAGCAGCTGATCAGCTTACCTGAGTGACAGAGAAGGTGTGTAAAAGTGAAGAAGCTCAGAGCACTAAGGCAGGGCATTTAAAGATTTCAAAACAAACAAGAATTTTTATTTTTTGGCCTTTCACCCTGTGTGACATTGATCTTATTTAATCTTAATTATTTTTTTGGTTTTATTCCATTCAATTTTTGTTTTTAATGCCATAAGTTTTTATTTGTTTTTTGTGTTCTGTTTTATAATTCTTATTATTTTTCTCAGTACAACGCTTTGTTAAGCTGTGGCTGTTTTAAAGTTCTTCATAAATAATGCTGGTATGTTATGGTATTACCTGTGGAAGCAACTAGGTTTTACTTATTTCCACAGGACTGCACAGAGTCCTGTGAAAAGGGTTTTTTTCACATGACTGTAAACACAGCTCTAGGGCTTCTTTCCCTAGGCCACCACAGTCACATCATTACTTAAAATAATTCACTTCTCTTACTAGTAAATTTAACCTTGTAGTGTCAAATAGGCTAACTTATATTATTATTTTTCATTTTTATCATTGTACACAGTGCATTACAGGGTACAAAGTTTTGCAAATTTTAGTTGATTTCATGGAGTTCTCATCACAACCCAGACCTGCAATATTTCAAGCATCAGATTCAGTTTGAACAACTTTTAATTTGGGTGCATCCCTAAAAGTAGTAATCCAGCTTTAATAGTTTTGATGCCATATAATCATTTTGAGTAATAACTTTTGAAATGATCAGAATTGCAGTTAAAAAAATTTAATGTTTTTATACCATGTCCATCAACAGGCAGCAAGAGTGGATAAACCAGCAGAGAGAGGACATTGAGAGGCAGAGAAAACTTCTTGCCAAGAGGAAACCTCCATCTTCCAACAACTCTCAAACACCAACCACAAATTCAGAGCCAAAGCAACGCAAAACCAAGGCGGTGAATGGAGCAGAAAGCGATCCCTTTCTAAAACCCAGCCTACCTCAGCTGTAAGTCCACACCTTTGAGAATGTGATCTGTACTAGCTGCTACTCTGACCAGGACACTATGAAATTCAGTAGGGTTTTTTGTTGAGGATTTTTTTTCTTTTTTATGCCTCGTATCTTTACCAGTAAAGCAGGTTTTAACAGCCTACTGCACACTACTGTGTAAGCTGAAATGGTAAACAGTCTAAACATGGACCAACTGTTAATTCTGTTTCTGTTTATTCCAATTTTTGTTTCCTATATTTTCTGATCCTGGAAAGGCTGACATTAGCAGAGTACCATGAACAGGAAGAGATCTTCAAACTGCGACTTGGACATCTGAAGAAGGTTTGTCAGATATTTAACCTGATAAATAGAAACATAACATTTTTTATTTCATCCTGTCAGAAGTTTTTCTGTCTTTAAGAGAAGACACAGTACTTTACATTGTGACTTATTCATAAGTTAATACTTTTTTGCAGAAACCACAATGTAATAAAGCACCTTTTAACACTATTACAGTTTGAAGCTAAATTGTAACCTGCGACATTAAATGTATTGGCTCTCCTATATGTGAATATTTGAACATATAGTGGAATGCAGAAATCAACATTACTAATGCTGTGAATAGCTGAGTAAGTAAACAATGAGCTGATATCCAAAAGGCTTGAAGTTTAAGAGGAGACATTTTGTTAGCAGTTTTAGGCAAGCTGCTTTTTTGCCCTATTTTGCAGTTTCAAAATAACAAGAGGAAGAAGGCATAAGTTTGGACACTGTACATCTTCATGATTTAATAATACCCCCTTTGGCAAGAGTCTCAGCTTGTAAAAGTTTTGTAGCCACGTAAGTGTTTTTAAATTCTTGTGTGAGAGGGAATTGCCCCTTCTTCCTGCAAAAGGTTTATAGTTCTGTGAGATTCTTGGGCTATCTTGCATGTTCTGCTCCTTTTAGGTTTATCCACATATCTTTAGCTCGTCTGGCCAAAGGACCGGTAAGCTCATGCCGTGGCAAGTTGTGCATCTGCCTAAAATTTACAAGAATCCCTGCTCCTCCTATAGTATCAGTCAGAATTTACAAACTTGCACACAATGCTCATCTAATGGTCTTCACTCAAATTGTGCCTAAAATCAAGGTCATATTTGCATGCACATTTCAATTTTCACAAAAATCACTACTCTTAAGACTATTGGTCTTGATTGTAATTTTTGTAAAATGTATGTTTGCATCTGTCCCTTTGCCATCTGTACATAAATGCTGTCATTAGGTATATTTATAATACTGTCTAGGTTAGGGCTGGTCAAGAACCTGGGCTGTTGTGCTTGATATGGCTGTTTGAGAGCCCCCTTGACTTCTCAGTGAATTTTAGTTCTCATTAGTTTGTGCAATAGAGTCAACAAATAAAAAGAAAACTTAATACATTCTTTCTGTTCTTTACACATTGCAATAACTTATGAGTTGTGAGTTTGAGCCAGATGAGCTATACGTCATTGACGTTCTGGTTGATAATATTTATTCAGGGGGAATGTGAGGGGCCAAAGCAAAACTATTAGCACATGCCCCTTAAGGTGGGTCACCTGTGATGAGTCTTCCAAGAAGGCAGTAGAACAGTTCACCACCATTCCAGGTTCTGCTAAATCTTCCTGAAGGCTCCCTGCAAATGATTTAGATGTACATTTCTGGTAATCCAAAAAGTAGGTTTTTGGAAAGTATTCTTAGCCTTCCAAACCTCATCTTGACCTCCACCCTTTCTGTTAACTGACATTTCTTAATTACTTCATGAACAAAGTTAATAGCTACCTAAATATCCTGTGTTTCCTTCCTTATAGTTTTCGCCTGATTTGTGGCCATAAATGAGCTCATGGCCGTGGGACCAAGGTCTGAGTCGGTGTATCTGTAAAGCTTTCAAAAATGCATCCCCTGACTTTTCCTAATGGTTGAACAAGCCTTACCCCTTACATCTTATTTAAAATCTGAGGTCTGAGAACTCAAATCACTTGGGATGCCCAAATTGTTCCTTTTCACTTGTTTAATCTTTAATTTTATACCTTTTTCTATAAGTTCGTCCTTTTAATTTTGACCAGTAGCCAAACTTCCTGCATTCATGTATTCACCTCTATTTTCCAGTTCGAATGAGAAAGCTGTTTACTGTACCCACAGAGTACCGTAAACCTTTAATAAGTAGATTTCTTCATTTTCTGGATAAATAACATTCATTTAAAACCCCTGATGGACTCTGTACCAAGTCAGCTGTTAGCATTTAATTCACAGCTTGTCATATGTGTACAAGTGGGTTTCCTCTCCTTGCTGTCAGTGCTCTGAAGTTCTTTCTGTGCATTTGTGTGTTTGTGTGCTTGAATCATTTATAGGAAGAAGCTGAGATCCAGGCAGAGCTTGAGCGTCTGGAGAGAGTGCGCAACCTTCACATTCGGGAGCTGAAGAGAATAAATAATGAAGACAGCTCACAGTGAGTGTGAATCAGATACTGCATTGACATTGGAACACGATGTACATGAAGTGCAAGAGTCCTCATTTGTGATCTAATAATAAAGGGGCCTGTAATGCAGAATTGCACTTGCAGGGTTTTGAACATTACCTGTCTCCCAAAATGGGAAATGATCATGTCCTCTTTTCTCTTTTTCTCCAACTATTACATTAAGCATGTCTTAACTCATTTTTCTGGTTTACCGTCCGTCGTGATATCAAAATGGGATAAGCGCCACCCACATCTGGCAACTCACAGCCTTCTGTTATTTCCCTGCTACAACTGCATCTGCTAACTCTAAGATGTCTTAACTAAAACTTAATGTCCTGTTGTTGGCTGCAAGAACAAGTCTAAGAACCTTCATGCATTCCAGTATCTGGGGAACTGAAGACCCAGGGGATTAGTTGTATTTTTGATGGCAAGGTCCGCAGAGCAGCAGCAATTTCTTTATCGCTGGCACGTCATACCACTAATATGGCTAAAAACCTTATATTAGCTTTTAACGTATGTAAAGGATAGAGCTATGTTAAAATTGTAATGCTGAGGAAAATGACACTGGAAAGTTTGAGACCGATTGGAAAATTAAACATGTATTGAGTTTGGTTTGCTGTGATTGAATGTTGCCTTTTGCACTTCAGTACAGCCTAAACTCATCTGTTCTTCTGTCTGCTCTTTACTCGTTTTCTTCCCTCCCTCCCCTATGTTCACCTGTGCTCCATTTTGCAATATACCGATTATCTTTTACTTTTTTCTGTCAGTCATCGAAATGACAATTACATGCTGACAGAAATATTTTCCATTGCATCTGCATGTTAACCTCTGTCTGAGAAAATCATCTTGCATACAAGACCACAGCTGTGCTGTGATTTTCTTAAAATGATCCTTTAGAGAAAAAGTTAGAAGCAACATAATGTGTTTATTTTTTCTCATTTATTCATGTCTAGTGTCAGTTACTTTGCAGCATGTTCCTGTTTTATGCTACTCACTGAACTCTTCCAGAAAAAGATGTAAGCAGGAGCTGTTCACTTGCGATACAAGCTACAGACACTAAAACGACCCATTTAAAACCTTTAGAAGCATAGAAAAAATGAGTGTGCATGATATTTGGAGCAGAAATTTCACACTTTTCTTGGGGCATGTGACATTTGGCATTAACTTTTTAAAAAGGGGCATAACATGGGACTTTTTAACTAACACTGCTTTAATTGTCTTTTATTGATTGACTGACTGATAATGAACTGGTCTAGCAAAGCTAATATTGAATAATTTGTCATTTATACATTTTTAATTTGTTCTTTTTTTTTTTTTAATCAAAAGATTTAAAGATCACCCAACGCTGAATGAGCGATATTTGCTCCTGCACCTTCTAGGCAGAGGGGGCTTTAGTGAAGTTTACAAGGTAAGTCATTAAGTGCTTATCATCTTTTGTGACTCAAAGGTGTTACTGTGCAGGGTTAATCCCACCGTTACTCTGTGTGTTGCACAGGCTTTTGACCTGATTGAACAACGATATGCTGCTGTGAAAATCCACCAACTTAACAAAAACTGGAGAGAAGAGAAAAAGGAGAACTATCACAAGTACGTTAGTCTGTGTGGGAATGCGTATCCTCACATGTTGTACTACAACGTGTAGTTATATACTCTGTTATATAACTACAAGTATAATAAATACCATCCTCTCCACAGGCATGCGTGTCGAGAATACAGAATACACAAGGAGCTGGACCATCCCAGGATTGTGAAGCTTTATGACTACTTCTCACTGGACACAGACACGTTAGTGACTTAGTGCATTCTCAGTTTTTAGCACCTTTCACTTGCTGTAAAATGTGGGCTGTAATTCTTAATAAATCATTTATCCATTTAATAGGTTTTGCACCGTTATGGAATACTGCGAGGGCAATGACCTGGATTTCTACTTGAAGCAGCATAAACTAATGTCTGAGAAGGAGGCACGGTCCATAGTCATGCAAATTGTGAATGCACTAAAATACCTGAATGAAATCAAACCTCCCATCATTCATTATGATCTTAAACCAGGTAATGGACCCTTCTGAACTGATGCAACTCAGGCATGTTTACCATTGTAGTACTGATCTAAACCATTTTTTATTTGAAGGTAATATCTTGTTGGTGGATGGCACGGCCTGTGGGGAAATTAAAATCACCGATTTTGGCCTCTCCAAAATCATGGATGATGACAACTATGGCGTAGATGGGATGGACCTGACGTCACAGGGTGCAGGGACTTATTGGTGAGAAGAAATACTTCTATATCACATTTACAGACTATTAAGTACAAGTAGCAGTAGCACACTATGGTCATGCTCCATTGTTAAAAAAAATATATATCCTGCATTTAGTTTTAGATTTTTTTTTTTTTTTTTAAAAAGCACAGAAGCTGAATTTGTGGAGTGCACAGATACCCTCAGACTTGTAAGCAGTACAGTTGGTCCTGTCGGAGCCAAGTTTAACTGATATATATACTTTGAGTTAATTCAAGGTCATATCTGTATCATATTTTAACTTATTGGAAGCAAACTTTTTATATCATGCTGTTGAAGTTCTGATGAATGCCAGAGGGAGGGGGAGCAGCATGTATGATTGGGCCACACAGTAAACACTATCCATTATGTTGGTAATGGTCATTTTTGAATGAGAATGAGCAGGCAGATACATGTGAACATGTGCAACAAAAAGAGGGACCCATGCTTTCTTTTCTCAAATAATTCAGTTTAAAATTTCTCCAGTGAAAATACTTTGCCAAGTTCTTTGTGACAAATGCATACCACAGCAGTATCACCAGCTGTCTCTTCAGTGACACTCTTATCCTGCTGTTGAACTCCAACTCTACTGTCTTGGACTTCAGCTGGTAGTTCACGTTCTGCTTTGCAGCCTTGGTGAACTCAGCATAGTGACATATTAAAAAATTCTTCACCTGCTGCAGGTGTTGGTCCTCCAGCTTATGGCAGACCTCGAGTGCAGAATGAGTATCTTCACCAGCTGCAGTCAAAGACTTCCTGCTGATTAATAGCAGAGTCCTTGAGACATAAGAGTGAGGGGTTTGCCACTAATAAACTGATCAAGGATAACATATTCGAGATAAAAATACTAATGTGAGACTTCAAATATACTTTGGTGGAAATACACTTATTACAGATGAACTAGTAGTGAGGTAGTTGTTATATTTCCTGGCACTAGTTATTTTAAAGGTGTAGTCTGCTATGATGGCTTGAATAGAAGTACTCCCTTGGTCTTAGTTTGCACTGCTGTATGACATGAACTGTGGATAAATGACATGCAAAATAGGGCATTCTTTCTTTGTCATTAAAGTATGAGGTGGAAGTAGTCATTGTTACACTGGTTTGAAGTCCCATTATGAAGCCTTGAGCTGAGTGTTTTTACCATCTTGATGTTTTAAAACCAGATAAATCTAAATAGCATAAAATAAAAATGTTCCAGTAATTTAAAACTGAAAATACTACTGGGCATAAATGTGTTTAACAGATGCTAAATAACTTGTTCTTATTCTAATGGCAGGTATTTGCCTCCTGAGTGTTTTGTGGTTGGTAAAGAACCTCCTAAGATCTCCAATAAGGTGGATGTGTGGTCTGTGGGTGTCATCTTTTTCCAGTGTCTGTATGGAAGGAAGGTAAGGAGCATAATGGATCTTTCAGTGTTAATGTTTCTTTGTAATTTATGCCTGCTAATAAAGCTCTGCCATTCCTCTCAGCCTTTTGGCCACAATCAGTCACAACAAGACATCCTGCAGGAGAACACCATACTCAAAGCTACAGACGTTCAGTTCCCTGTAAAGCCAGTTTCCAGTAATGAAGCAAAGGTAGTAGACTTTCACATGGCTCTGGTCTTTTTTTTTTTTTTTAATACCATTGCTCATTATGACTTTTGAATTTTGATTACGGTTCTTCTTTCTTTAGGCCTTCATAAGGCGGTGCCTGGCATACAGGAAGGAGGACCGGATCGACGTTCACCAGCTTGGAAGCGACCCCTACCTGCTCCCTCATATGCGGAGATCAAGCTCCTCTGGAAATCTGCAAATGAGTGCCGCTGGCTCAAGTCCAGCCTCCTCCAGTATCATCTCGTATTGACAGTTTTGAACTGTGACAAAAAGGCAAACTCAATGAGTGAAGTTTCAGAGGCTTGGGCTCGTTAGAGGAGGAACAGCCAGCAAGAGAAGGAACAAGACTCAGGTGGAGGGTGTGGCCTGGCCTCCTCTGACCTGTGCCAGGCTTCTACTTGTTTACCAGGGCTTGATCCATGGAGGGACAGTGAAGGGATGTTTTAAAGGACATGGGTAAATAGATCTTGTTTAAGGTCTGACAAAAGCACTGAAACTATGTACCTTGAAGAAAATGTGACTGGATGCTCAGTTCAGATCTTGCTGATGGACAAAGCCTTAAAGGGCCGAAGGGAGACTTGGCAGCCCACCATTTAGATTAAATAATATGGTCCTGCCAGGGTGCAAATTATTCAGCTGCTAGAAGTTAACTTACTGTGAGGAGGACAGTCATTGTTAAGTAGAACTATAAAAATTTCACTATTAATTTGAATAAATGTTTTGATTTCACAAATGTTAGGATTTAATTTGAGTTACTTAGCCATGAGAATGTAATGTGTAGCATACAAGTGGCAACTAGTGTCATGTAGATTGGGGCAGCACCTATGTTTAATGCACAAAGTTACCAAATGTAGAAAAATAAAACTGTATAAAAACCCTATGCAGGAATATTAACAGATAAATTGGGAACTGTATATGCTGTACAGGTGAATTTTCAGATTTTGAGCTGCGGTAGTAATATGTACAAAGAGTTCAAATTTTCCCAATGTAAAACTAGTTTCCTGGAGTGGTTTCCTTTGCTGCTTTGTTGCTCTTACTTTTCAAGGGCTGTATGTTCCACTTCGGGTACAAATTGTACAGTTCTGCTAAGAGTGAATAATAAATACCAGGAAACTTTATTTTTTTCTCTATGAGTGGTATTGTATGTCATCATCTGATAATCTAGTCTTTTAATCTTACAAAAGCAAGAACGGTTAATTGCTTATACACTCCGTAAATTTTAGGATGCAAATTGGCCTACATTGATGTCAACTGTCTTAGATTATACTGGCACCCTCTGGCATTATTTAGTACTGCAGTTACAGACCATACCAAGGATACTGACAAGATTAAGCACAGAACAGAGAAACCAGAGGCTAACATTGAGAAAATACATCACTTTAATAAAGGTAACAATAGCTCACCTTACACATATTTTATACAAGACCAAAGACAATGGCTACAACTCTGCAGCAAACAAACCTTGTTTTTGAATGGAAAATTTCCAGTAGTGGAAGTTATAGCGCTACCTTCCCTTTAACTATTGAATTCTTGATGTAAAGATACTGACTTGCAACTACTGAGTAACCTGTTTTCCACATTTTGAAAGAAGATGTTTGAACTCCTCCAGTGTCCCTAATCTTCCTTATACTGACTGACTACCTTTCACATGCAGGACTTTTCTTCTAGCACCATTTTCAGGATAAACTGGATTCCTGCCTTTAATACCAGTGTTGTAGTTCCACTGACTCAGTTGAACTCAGTACAGTCATGATGTTGTGTGTTTGTGTGTGTGCAAGTAATTTGCCTGCTGAGCAGTGGGGTGGATGGGTAGGTTACACTGTGAGAAACTTGAGCAGACAGACATACTCTCTGCTAAGATGAGTCTACAGACATTGTGATATTTATTGATCCAGAGATGGGGGTCCCTGCTGATGGGTTGTTGGTTTTGGTCAGTACACTGTCCATCTGGATTGTGGAAGAGGGAGATATGGTATCCTGTGTAACAGACACAGGACTCGTAGCTCCACTTCCCAAAATGAATAGATGTGAAATATCCGGAATACCTGCAGAGTACAACACAACAATAAAATTTTGCTCACTTAAAGTTAATATAAACTGGATATGCATAGCCATGAATTTCTGAACACATGGAGAAGACAACCGATGTTAAAGAATAGGCTCACATGGTGTTTTCTTTGTGTAATCACTGCTTCTGTTTAAACAGCCCAGAAAAGATGCCTTCCTAATGTGCAGTCAGTGATTAGGGTCATAAGTCACAATGCTGTTTGCAAAAATGAATTCTAAAATTCTTGTTGCACCACTGCAGCTCACAGGAAAACCCTAGGCAAATTTTAAATTTACAATAATACAGGTACATCTCAAAAAATTAGAATATCATGAAGAAGTTCAATATTTTTTGTCACTCGTTTCAGAAAGCGAAACCTGTATATTATATAGATTCAAATATACAAATCAGAGTAAAATATTTCAAGCCTTTATTTCTGGAGATTTTGATGTTTATGGCTTACAGAAATACTTGGTTGGGTAATTCATTCAAAAGAAGGCCCAACCAAGTATTTAGTGCATAGATTGGAACACACTTTTCAGAAGACTGACATTTCTGTTTAAAATATCCTTTTTTTAAAAAATTGATCTTCCGTAATAGTCTAATTTTCTGAGACACTGAATTTTGGGCTTTCATTATTTGTAAGCCATAATCATCAAAATTTCCAGAAATAAAGGCTCGAAATATTTCACTCTGTGTAATGAATATACGGGTTTCACGTTCTGAAATGAGTGACAAAATATTGAACTTTCATGATATTCTAATTTTTTGAGATGTACTTGTACACTGGAAGGACTCCTGTAGTAGACTGGGGGAGTCCATGAAGGATTTTATAATGGAAATTATGACAATGACAGTCATGATACAGGTTTTAAAGTCAACAGCTCTCAAACCAATTAAACACCTATGGAAGATTTTAGACTGTTTTCTCACTACCATTGACACCAAATGACGGAATACTTTTTCAAAAAATAGGGACCCAAAGGCTTGGAAAAACAAATGTAAAGACACACTGAAGTTGTTTCTGGTTGCACATCTTGTCTACACACCCAAGTCTTAAGTTGGCTTTTCTGTTAATTTGCCACCCGTCTGTATGTTGAGTTACAAGGAGAACACTTTGGCTCATCCAACAGTCAACCAAGAGCTAAATTGAAACTGTAGAAAAGTTCAATGTCAGCGTGTCGGACTCGAGACACGCTGGAGAGATTTTATCTCAGCTGACTTGGAAACACCCTGGTGGCTGAGGAAAGGGAGTTCTGGGCATCTCTACTTGGATGCAGATGAGCCGCAAAAGATGAGTGGATACATTTTGCTGTTATGACCCACATCTACCAGCCAACATGACACATGTGCAATAGAGGTAAGAAATAAAAACCTTTACAAGAAGAAAACCTTGCTTTTTCATACTTTCCCTATTTTTTTAATTCTAATTCTACACATCGACAGGAGGAGGACAGTGGATTTAGTCCAAGTCACCTAAATGGAAAGCTTTATGAAGGGATCTTGACAAGACTAGAAAGAAGAGAAGGGGTAATCTGCAAGTCAGAATTTGTATGGGCATCTAGTCTTTTAAGAGACTTCAAAATTAGTGTATCTACTATCAAGTACTACAACTACCTGAGTTTAAATCACTTGAGTATGTTGTCTCAGTGAATGGTTAAATGTACATTTGTTTCTAGAAAAACACCTCAATAGGGGAACACCAGTAACCACAATGGTATAAGTGCTTTTCAGCTTAGCCAGTCTACTTTTAACTCTTTGAAGAGGCTAAATTATTAATATTTAAATAGCTTGGCACTATTCTCCACAAATCTTATTTAAACTGCATTTAGTTGGACTATTTTCAGCGATCTATGGTCATCTTTATGGTGCAGCATGGCAACTAGGGCAATAATATACTTCAAATTGTCCAACAGACAAAATGGTTTACCTTTTGGTTTTCACAAGACTTATTCTTTACAATGGCTTACAACTGAACTCAAGGAAACAAGAGAATACCTGTAACATCAAGGTTGACAGGCATATGAGGTAAATTAGGAGGACGTGGTTCAGGTAGGATGAACATGCCTGTGCAACAAAAGGTAAGCGAGTGAGTGGTGGATCATAAAGTATGAGTTTTAAAAACTGTATTTGGCACAAGAACTGGAGAGCTACAAGCCCTTTAGTACTTTTACTGACCTGAGTGTGTTGAAGCAGGATTGGCATTCAGTGGAACACTCTGAGAGAGAGTTGCTTGGTTGTGAAGTGGGACAGTAGAAGCTCCTGAAATAATTTAGAACTTACTGTTATATTACATGTTAAAAGGACAACTATAAGTTCATAGGTTTCTAATGGCCTTTAAGTCTTAAATGATTTTGTTCTTTCATTTAGGCTTCATTTGAACTGCAGGTTAATTCCAGCAATAGTTCATCCTCACATCAGTTCAACAGTAAATGCAAAACAGTCAGGGAGCGCAGTGTACCTGTTTGATTTGAGCTGACCGACACGCCAGCAAGTCTCTGCTCTAATCCTGCCGAAGCAGAAGACGGCACAATTGGAACAGTTGGAACAACAGCAGATAGATGGACCTGGTAACAATAGTTCTTTATATCACTACATGTTAAAATTTGGAAGCCAGACAACAACATGATCATGTTTTCTTCTAGATGTTTAAGATGCTAATTTACCTCTGTGAAGCCATCTTTGGGCAGAGTAGCTGGTTCATTATGAGTCTGCACTGGAAAACTGATGTTCTTACCCTCTTCACATGGAAGGGTAGGTATTCTGTGCAGATAGCCATACCCAATCCCACAGCCTAGACTGCAGGGCAGAAAACACAGCAATACTGTCAGGGGACAGCAACCCACTGTAAAAGAAAAAGCCTGCCACTCAAAAACTTCTACAGTAGAATGTTTCAACAGATAAAATATGAGCCACAACATTTTTAACTGTGTGTTGACAAGCATATCTATACTTTCATGTAATAAAGTAGTTTTTCTTGACTAATCAATCCATAACTTGAATTAGCATGGCATTTGTTCAGAAGACTGATTGCAAATTGAGCTGCTGATGAAGCTGTAATGTTGTGTAACTTTCCACGTGTAGCATAAGTATAAAAGATTTTGATGCAATTTTTTAATCAGAATGATCAAAAATAAAGTTATAACTCTTTCAGATGGGGGGAGTTTAAAATAACCTTTCAGAGGATGTGCCAGGATGGATAGTGTCCTTGTAGTGTAGTGGTTTACACATTCGCCTTACAAGTGAAAGGTACCTGGTTTGATTTCAGGTGGGGACACAAGCACCTCTCACCATGGAGGATTGTGTTAAGAAGGGCATCCAGTGAAAAACCTCTGCCAAAATTACCAATGCGGATCAATCCGCTGTGGTGACCCCTTGGGAGAAATACAAGGGAGCAGCTGAAGGTACATTCAGGAAGTGCCAGGATGGCTGCTGAATGGTGAGACTTGCTTCTACAAGGATTTTAACATTATTCAAACTGTCATTTCATAGTCATCTTAAAGACTATATGGAGTGGCGACTTCAAATTTTTGGAAAGCATCTGAGCTAATAATTGTATTGGCACGTTGCAGTTTAAAAATGTGACTGGTCCTTGACTCTTTTTCCACAAACCAGAATGTCAACCATGTAGTAGCTCATCCGGGTCACAATCCATCATAATTCACAGGTTGTTATAAAGTGTGACGTACAGAAAGAAAGAAAGAAGAGTTTTCTTGTTGCTGGCTGTCTGTATTGCACAAACTAATGAGAATTAAAATCCACTGACAAGTCAAGGAGGCTCAATCGAACCACCAACCTTCTGCTTAGTAGACAACCCGCTTTACCTCCTGAGCCACAGCCATGCAATATGCTAGGAGGAATAGCAATTTTTGTGAAGTGTGGACAGACTGACAATGAATGCCTGGCTATGGCATTAGCTCATCAGCTCTTTGGCAAGATGAGCTAAAACATTACCCTTCTGTTCAGCACTAATTTATCAAGCAACTCTTCTAAATAAAAAAAACTTAAAGCAAAAAAAGCAGCAAACCATAGCTGGAACACATTCTGCACAAAAACATAGAAAGATATGCATATAAAATGACTAAATATACAAACGAAATAGTAATTGTATTAACTAAAAAAGCCTTGTTGCATTTTTGATCATATAAAGAGGTCAAAGAGTTAGACTGGCATTGAAACATGATGGTTTTCTGAAACTATGTCTCAAATGAGCCAGCAGAACCAACAGTATAGTCTTTTCATATATTATGAAAGCACACAGATTTTAAGTTGCAACAGAAGATTAATAAATGATTTCCTTGCTGACTGTCATACCTGCCCTCTCCACCCCAGTCAGAATTGGGAGTGATTACCACCTCCCTGCAGTTGTCTGTGTTGGTGTTGTAAACGTACAGCTTCAGCTCCTTCCCTTCATGTGCTTCAATGAGGGAAAACAGATCCTCGCTCTGTTTGAAAAGCACAAATACACACTGGGTTAACCCATTGCTAGTTTGATTCCAGCATTACAAAAATAATCTGCAAATCAGGTACCTCATTCATGGGGTCGTCTGCTCCTATAATATAGTCAGCATGAGCCCTCAAATCAGCTAGGGCTGCAGGAGAGTTTGGCTCCACTTCCTGGGCTCAAGACAAACATGTATGAACACATCAGGCCAAAGGGCTAACTCAAAAATAAAGCTTCAGTGAGACCAACACACACACACACACACTCACTAAGACATGCCAAACATTTTCATTGGCTCCCTCGAAGCTGCAGAAGCGAATGCTGATCCCCAGAAGACCCTGACCACCCCACATGTTGCTGGGCGTGACAGTTGCCTCCCGCAAAGTCAGCGTCTTGCTACTGTACAGCAACATCTTGATGGGCCTCTCCACATTCATCTTCAGTATCTCTTTTAGGGTGTCATTGTCCCTGTTCTGTGAGGAATCAATAAATCCAAATTGCTTATTATAACATTTGTGGCTGAGCAGCAGCGTGACGTATTATTCCTCTACCAGTAAACTTACCAGCCTAGTGTCACAGATTGAGATGATAAAATCAAAGAATGGCTCCAGTCCTGCACGGTGGCCAGGAGAATTCTCTTGCACCTACAAAATTACAGCATCATAGGTTGGTCACAAGGTTTTAAGTTCAGGCTGAAAAATTTTTTACCAGAAAGCCAAATCAGGTTAATACCAATCTGTCAGGGTGGTGCACCTGTGACATGGCTGCACAAAGAATAAAAAATACTGTCAATGTGTCTAAATTAAAATCAACTGAGATAAAATATTCAAAAATATTGGCTACAGCATTGATCATAGACTGTTTATAAAAGATGGATGCTGGCACCATTACATCACCCCCATTGCCATCTTAGTTTTTTGGAACCATCTACGATAAGTAAGGGGTGGGTCTGACTGAGAAACTGAGGGACACTGCACTCTATAACAGGAGTGACTTGTTGATCATAAGGTAACCCTAAAGAATACCCTGTTTTATAATCTATTTTACGCTACCATAATTTAATAAAGTAACATCACGTGGTATTCGATAAGGCTTCAAACTGGTGATTGAGACCATAAACTCATCACGAAAGTGTTTACTGAGGTCATAGAGCAAAGGAGAAAAAAAGGTCATTTTCTCATAGACAATCAGTATTTCTGCAGGTTGATAGAACTTTATTGGCTTCATTTTCTAAACCTGATTACTATGTCCACCATAAATTTAGAGTACTTTAAGTGGATTTTTTTTGTATTTTAGACAGATAAATCTATCACAGAAGGAAACACAAATGTGTAGAATGTTATATCAAATAAAGCTTTAAGATGGAGAGAGAGCTAGAGAGACAGATAAAATGACGAGGTCTTTTTGCACTTTCAGCCCCTGCGAGCCAAAATCTCAGGCTTCAGACTGCTCTAAACTCTTGGTTTCAGACAGTTTTTCTGCAGGAATGTGTCATGAAAGACTGAAATTAGTTTGTATTTGTGCACTCCTGGTTCTCTTATCTCCAAGGGAATGAGTTATTTGAATGGGCCTTTGGTTAGATGCCTGAAGTAGGTCTGTGGTTAACAAGAACTTAGGACATTTTCAGATTTTGTTCTACAACATACACCAAATGTCTGACAGTGCGGTTCCTCTCGTACTGAGTAGGATTACTACTGGAACACCACATCATTAGCAAGAAGGTCCTGGTTCAAATCCACCAGCCAGCTGAGGACCTTTCATTGTGGAGTCTGAATATTCTCCCTGTGCCTGCGTGGGTTTTCTCTGGGTAATCCGGGTTCCTCCCACAGCCCAAACAATCATATGGGATTAGGTCAACTGGCAATTCTAAACTGGCTGTGAATGTGAGCATGAATGGTTGTCTGTCTCTCTGTGTTGGCCCTACAATGGACTGACAACAGTACCCTGCCAATCTTGCTTAACAAAACATCTAAGTACTGCAAAGGTATGATTTCCACAGATGTTATTTTCTGAGATAACCCAAAAGCCTGAGAAAAAAAAACATCTCATGGGCTGTTTGTCAAGGGAACAGGACGGTGTTAACTTAGGGGTTGGCCTACGAAAAAAAAATGGTTCTCTTCAGAAATCCTTCTAAATGTGGTCATTTCAGGCATATAGTGATCTTCTATTTGCAAGGTGCAACCAATCAGAAGAAAGTTAGCTTACAGAAAAGGAGGGGAGCTCAAATGGCTTGTTTCAGAAAGCTGATGAACTGAGGAACTGCACCAAGGCCTGGTACCAGATAAATAAGAATAGCTGTGAACTGAGAATCACGCAAAGCTACTATAGTGGAGTCCAAAAAAATGGAGTTGGAAGTGAGCAGAACTTGTACAGTTTACGCTGTTTAAAACAACACAAACTGACAACTATTCTAAAATGTTGGCCACTGTCAAGAAAGTGAAGAACTCAGGAACAGTCCATGAAGCTCTGTTTTTACAGCAGACACTAGTTCTATATTGTTCTCACTGGTTCCTGGCTAGTGTCATGCCTAGCTTTTCAGGAAGACTTGTTATCTGCGTTCCTGGAAACTAGTATGACATGAAATAATCCTGCCTTAACTGGTTATCTTGCTTTATGGAGCAGCTTCACATGCCGTTTAGCTACCTTTGTTATTCCTTAACAGTTAATGAGTCACACTTAACCTACAAGCTGACATGCACGTCACTACAATTCACTATGACTCAGGCAAAAGTAATATATAATATGTGCAGCAGCTGAGAGCATCTACAGCGTAAAGGCAGTTTGGAATGCTCAAACAATACCATAAATCTAATAAAAATAAATAAAATGTAGCGGTTTACACATTTGCTTTACAAGTGAAAGGTCCCTGATTCGATTCCAGGTGAGGACACAAGCCAAGCAAATAAACAAACAATTTTAAGAGCAATGCACTTACTCAAACTGATTCCAAAACCTCAATTCAGGGTATGTGCCTCATATTAAATGCCAGCCTGAGACTATTACCTCTATTTATTGTGCAAATTAAATCCATACACCTTAATATCAGGACAACTGAAATGACATCTGTTCATTTAAAACAGTAAACTTTAATTTTTGACTCCTTTAGGCCAAGAGGGTGACAGCTTTATCTTGGGAAAAAAAATTATATATCTCTGATACATGTCTGGGTGAAAGAGATGACTTAAATAACCAGAGGAAGGGCAGAAGAATTAAAAAAATGTGTGGAAACTTTAACACCGTTTCTTAGATGTCACAGTGCACAATTATAAACCAACCCCCCCCCAAGGATAGGGTGAGATGGAGGCAGATGATTGTTGGGGTTTTCTTTCTAATACTTAAGAGGCTTTACCTTCGAGTGTAAAGCGCTTTGAGGCAACTTTTGTTGTGAATTGGTGCTATATAAATAAAACTGAATCGAACTGAACTGAATAGATGATCTGCTGGGGTGACCCCCAACAGGATCAACTGAAAGAAGACAACTTGCATCATATGACTGTCTTCCTTCGCTGAGGAGTCAATCATCAGAACCCTCAATCACTAAGGCCTTGTATTAAAAACAATGGAATCCTGTCAGGTTGACCCTGATGAACACTAGATCACTTAACAATAAAACCTTCATTTTAAATGACTTATTTTGCTATTGTGATCTACACATCCTCTGTGTGACTGAGACCTGACTGGCCAATGAGTGTACTGCTTTCTTTGAACTTCTGACTGATAATTGTGGATTAATTCTCCCAGGCTATCTGGCAGAAGTTCAGGTCCAGCTTAAGTTTTCAAGAATAACTCCTCCTGCCACCCAGCGAAAAGTGATTTATTTTCTACCTTCAAACTACAACCGTACTTTTACAGCCAAAGAGAATACTCTGTACTCTGGTTTATCATCTCTACAACATCGAACCTACTAATGATTTTATCCAAGAATTTTCTGAATTTAAACTGATTTTGTGCCAAAATATAACATTTTAATTCTTGGTGATTTTAATGCATTTTTTTCCTGTAAAACTGATTGCAAAGGATTTTTAAAAAATCTTATTGAATCTTTTAACTTTCGTGAGCTGGACCACACGTTAGATTTGGTTTTATCATTTTGCGCATTTATGCGTATCTGCACTGTTGAGCATGGCATGCTCTCTGATCACATACCAGTCATTTTTTAAGTTCATGTTCCAGATTTACTGGTGACGATCAGCACCCATGTTCCATGCTCTCGCCTTATCAGAACTACTGCTGACCAGTTCACTCTCGTGTGCAGACACCATGTTGAACTTTAAAGCTCCATCTTCTCCATGTTATCTTAATGTAGAAGACTACTTGAATTCTTTTAACACTACTTGCACCGCTAGCATTGACTCTGTTGCTCCTCTGAGGTCTCAACACCCTAATTAAAACATCAGTTCTGGTTAAATAAGTCAACTCAGGTACTCAGACAACAATGCAGGAGAGCTGAAAGGAAGTGGAAAAATGACAAACTGCAGGTGTCTAATGAAAATTCCTGGAAACTGTCTGAACAAATATCAGGAGGCTGTTAAGGCTTGAAGAAGCAAATACTTCTGACTTGATTTCTACTCATTCCCATAGACCAAGAATCTTCTTCAGTATTATCAATTCAGTCCTTAACACCCCCCCAACACACATACACACCACCCACCCAAAAAAACAACCTACTTTTCCAAGTGTATCTCTTGCACTGTGTGATACATTTTTACAATATTTTGTCGATAAGATCTCACTCCTCTGAATTAATGCAACCTCATACAATTATTTCAACTCTAACCAGTATTACTGACAAATTTAAAGTCTACCATAATTCTGATATTATTCTCTCTTTGACTGTTTAAACAGCTTTTTTCACGTCATTAATCTGCATTGGTAATTTGGTAGAGGTTTTACTTCTGATGCCCTACCTGGAACACCCCCTCCATGGTGAGAGGGGCTTGTGTCCCCACCTGGAAATAAACCAGGGACCTTTTGCTGATAAGGCGAAGGCGCAAACAACTATTTACCATTTATAAACATCTGTTTAGTGACAGAGACATTGCCAGCCTACTTTAAGCATACAACAGTAAGTCCTCTCGTAAAGAACACAAATTTTGATCCTACAGATCCATCTAATTTTAGACCAATCTCTATCCTGCCCTTTCTAAAGTTTTGGAGAAGGTGTTATTTTAGCAACTGGAATTTTAAAAAAAAAACACTATAACAATATCAGTGAGGTTTTTCAGTCTGGTTTTAAACTACATCACAGCACAGAATCTACCCTTTTAATAGCTTTTAATGATGTTTCATGTATTTTTGATGCTGGTGATTCTTCTGTCCTTGCTTCATTGGATTTCACTGCTGCATTCCATACAGTGCATGATGAGATTTTGATCTCACATCTTGAAAAATGTATTGGTATTTGTGGCACTGCCCTGAGCTGGTTCAGGTCTTATCTGATTAATAGGTCTTTTTCTGTCAGTATGGCCAACTATTCTGCTATTACCACCTTCTTTGCCTGTGGCATACCCTCAAGGTTCTATTCTAGATCCAGTTCTGTCTTCTCTGTATATCCTACTGCTTGGGTCTATACTTTAAAAAAAAAAGGCTTACATTTTTGTGCTGATGACACTCATCTAATTGCCTCTTAAACCAGACACCAACTCCTGTATCAACTGCTGAACCTTCATCCATCTACTTGTTAAGAAATCACAGCCAAAAATATTCATAATAAAAGGCAACACACCCATTCTCATAAAACACACAGCAGCCATACCGGTTATTGTGGTATGATGTGGATTTTACAGAAAGAGCTGCTAGAGAGTAAAAAGACATCTGCTTATGATCTTAAAAATAGCACATCCGAATGCTTATTGGCCATGGCCAGCGTCTCATACGGATATATACAGTTTAAACACACACAAGCTTGAGGTTGGAGCTACATGTGGGCGTAGCTGCAGCCTTCATTCAAACGCCTACCAGGTTAGCCAGCTAGCAATGGAAATGAGTCATTTGAGCAACATTTCAGCGTCTTCGAGTCTTCTTCGGGGTCCATATCAGAGACTTGTACTTGCAAGACTCTATTAACGTCCACATTAGGCCAACTCCAAAGGAAAAACAATCCCTAATGTTAGCTGCTTCTTCACCTTTTCGCGGCTAACATGAGGTCAGCGTTCACGGTTATTTCCAAGCGATATAAAAAAGTGCTCTTACCCTGAGGACGTGGTATCCCTCCGTTCCTCCACCTGGTATCTCGACGCTCTGAGAGCCTCCCATGTTTCCCTGATGCGTGAATCAGGGTGAGACACCTGTGTTAGTTAGCAGGCGGCTCGGATCATGTCGCGCCTCCTGTGGCTTCTCGGTATCCCAGCCCTTCCGCTGTGGAGGTGCAGCCCTGTGCGGTTAACAGATTTCATCACCAGTGTCTTTTTAAGTCCAGTTGTTACACGCACACGTTTGTAAATTAATAAGGAGGATATGAGCAGAGGGGCTTCAAACCCTGGCAATTCTGGGTGCCTCAGGGTAAGGGCCCCTAATGAGAAAATATGCACAAATTACAGTATTTGTTTCACGTGAAATGTTTCCTGCCCATGAGCTTGTGCCATTTGGCCTTTATTATTTTAGGTCCCTGTGATGCAATCTTAGATAAACTGTTTTGTTTTTTGAATATACAAAACCCCCTGATGATAAGTGGTTATAATTCATGAATCACAACATATAAAATGCACTGAAGGCGGCAGACTGAGTATAAGAATGTGCAAAGTGGTAAAACAATATGTTTCCTTTTCACTCTGTCAATCCACTTTCTTAAGGGCCAAGTATCAAACAAGAACAGCCCAAGTCATGTCTCAACTTGAGGACCATCTTAAGCCAGATGGTCGTGAAACGAGTCATTCAGCTCTGTGCAGTGTGCTGACAGTTAAAGCTGTTATGAAAACTTTTGGAAGAGCCTACACCTTCAGATCTTTTCAACTACCTCATGAACAGCAACCGAATTAATACTGAAAATGTACTTTTTCTCATCAGCATTTTCAGATTAGGCAATCAGCCAGTCATGGTGGGATAAAAACAAGAAACACTGACATAAAACAGGATGTAACAACCAGCTAATTTATCTACTGTGTACAGTATTAATCAGATAATGGGTTTACTTAATTTTTTAATGTTTTCATTTGTTTTGAATCATTTTATGTGTTTTAATTTGCGTCCGATGTTATGCAGCATTCGCTGTCCTTAAATGTGATATATGAAAATAACCTATCTTGACCTGACACATAAAATTCAAGTATGTGCCCCGTCGAGGCATGCCCGATGCTGTTTTATTGCAGGTCAAATCAAAGACATTTAGGCTACTCCTGTAATTTTAGATTCTGGCACTTCTAATAGTTACTCCACAATATTTATTTTGAAAATGTGCTGTGATCTAATTAATCTTTGTTCTGCAAATGGAAAACCCATGCAGCATGAAGAGTCACAGCTTGTCACCAGGGGAGGCAGGCAATTGCCTGGGGCCCCAGGCTGGGGGGGGAGAGGGGGGGCACAAGGGCTGACAAACTAGTGACAATGTGCAAAGTTTGCAATGACAGTAGGAGAGACCTGACCTCCCTAAGGGGGCCTTGCCTGGCTGCACTCACTCTGGTGTGCAGGATTCTGTTTAAATAAAGTTTCCAATGACAACAACAAAAGCCACTTAACAAAAATTATGAGGAGTTTAAATGTGTGAGTGAAAAATGAAAGAAGAAAAAAGAGGAGAAAGCCAAGTGTGTCCAGCCCTGCTGGCTATAATGTGACTGAGTCAAGTGTGCATGAACGTTGTGTGTGACCAGGAGTCACAGTTGGGACACTAGCAGTCAACTTGTTAGTGTAGCTGGTAGGCTGAAAGAATGTAGAACCTAGTAATAACAGTATTAACTCGTCATAACTAGACAACCTGATCTTGGGAATGGTTACCAAAATAAACATGGTCTCTGCCATTTCTAGAGTAATGTTTTACCCGTGATTTTATAGGCCACCAGTAATGGAATGATATGGAGGGGAAAGCCAGCTCACTTGGACAATACTTTTTTGCTGTGTAGTGATGAAAACTGAGTCTGACCGAGCTAACTGTCAAGCTTTGAAATTTAAATGCAAAGAAATTTGGACAAGTACACTGTAAAATACTAAGGTGTATTGGTGCAAACTATTGTGCTTGATGTACAGTGTGGTATTTCCCATATATGCAGTGTAGGCTTTGTAGTTTTAGGATACTTACTTCATATTTTCATTGTGTATAAACCTAAGTATCCAGTGAAGGCTCCAGCATAGAAGTTTAGTGCTGTGCTGAACGATTGCATTTTCCATGACATCATGGCAATGAATGCTGGTTAGAGGGCCCCCTCTGAGGTTTTGCTTAGAGCCTCAATAAACTCTGAATTGCCACTACAGTGCAGCTTGACTAAAGCAGAGCATTTCAAATTTTTCATAACAGTATACTTTAAAGTATGTACTGTAAGTATTTTGGAGCTTATACCTGTGTACTTTTTCTTGAGTGAAACTTTGCTCGTGAATAAATGCTGCTACCTTGCTGCATTTCTGCTTTAATTGAAGCAAAGAATTTAAATATTTCCACTCTCCACACGCAATGTCAGTTGTGATGCCTTGCTCAAGAGCTCTGTGCTGTGTACGCTGTAGTTTAGCTGCTTGAATGTGTTGGATTATAAAATTAAACTCTCAATCTTGTCACCATCTGTAACTAAATGACAGCTTTATTTTGAAGCTGTTATTTAGTCACATCACAACTTCTTTTATTTAAATTGTATAATTGTGCTAAAGCAGAAATGAGAAATTGGGAAGATGCTAAGAAAATGTGTCTATGATTAAATTGTGATGAGCGATATCATCAGCTCTAAGGAGCATGCACTCATGGAGTAGATTAATGTATATGTTTTTTTTGCCAATATATTTATTGTCTTTTTCAAAATTATTTCACAAACACATAACATATACACATACATACATACATACATACATATACCCACATACCCACTACACACTGCATACCCTTGCATCATAAAAAAAATAAAAATAGAAAAAATAAAAATAAACTAAGAAAAACAAAAAAATTAGATAAATAAATAAAAAAAAAAAAAAAAAACAAAAAAAAGGGAGGGAGGGGGGAGGAAGAAAGAAAATGGGGGCTACGTTATACAGCATTCTTAAATCATTTCAGAAAAATCTAGCACTTTCATTT
>VUQH01034735.1:0-12437 GCA_015106775.1 Etroplus canarensis
GAGAGGTAGAGGTATGCACTGGAGAGAAGAAGAATGAAGGTCAGTAGAAACAAGAGAGAATACATATGTGTGAATGAGAGTGAGGCAGATGTATGGTTTGGAGACAGTAGCACTGACAAAAAGAAAGAAGGCACAGCTGGAGGTGGCAGAGTAAAAGATGCTGAGATTTTTGATGAGAGTGACCACGATGGACAGGATTAAAAATAAGTACGCTAGAGGGACAGCTCAGGCTGAACAGTTTGGAGACAAAGCAAGGAATGCAAGGTTGAGATGGTCTGAAGATGTGCAGAGGAAGGATAGTGGATATATTGGACAAAGGCTGTTGAAGATGGAGCTGCCAGGCAGGAAGAAAGGAGGAAGACCTTAGAGAAGGTTTGTGGATGTAGTGAAGGAGGAGATAAAGAGGGTTGATGTGACAGAACATGATGCAAGGGGTGAGATGGAGGCAGATGATCTGCTGTGGTGAACCTTAAAGGGAGCAGCCAAAAGAAGATACACGACTGGGTCCACAACTGATTCCTTCTTTCTCACCTGTTCTCCTCCTGAGCAAGTTTCAGCTGGCTGTCCAGTCTCAGGGTCAACACTTGTTTCTGATGTAGAGCATCATTCAGCCTCTCCTCCAGTTCCTCAATCTGAAACAGAAGATATTTCATTATAGATAATAAGATGCATGCTTGAAAGCAGTCATAAACTGCAGCAACGATAACCCTAGAGATGGTAGTCACTTTCTCCCTCTTGCAGGTCCAGGTAGTCGTGGCACAACTAGGGTAAGAGTTACATGCACATATTAAAAAAAACATGCCATCTTTCCTTTGGATCAAACTGTGCAGCAATCCACTTCCGGCCTACCTTTGACATATGGTCGGCCTTCATATTGTCTATGATAAGATTCTTCTGAGATAGCTCGATTTTTAGCAGCTGGACGTTGTGCAGCAGCTCCTTCCTCTCGATCAGCTGGCGGGTCACCTTCTGGGAGCCGTTCCGCTGCTCGTCGGACGAGGAGACGTCCTCAGTGGTGGGCACGGTTGTCTCCAGACTGATATCCTCAGACTCCAGGTCCAAGGAGCTGGAGACGTTGGCTGCGGTCGGCTTAAACTGCTGCTTCTTCGGAGGCATTTTGTATCGTTTCAAACCCAACTTTGAGCCTCAAAACTGCGAGCTAACGTTAACAAGGCCAGTGAACAGATCGCTGAGAGTTAAGAATTCACGGACATCGCGATATGTCAGAATCTAGATCCCAAATCAAACCTCTCTGACTAAACGGAAGCCATCGACGTTAAGCAAAGAGGACATGAAGGCTGCTTTGAAGTGACACCCCAGGCTGAAAGACGGAAAACACCGAAGTGTTTTTGTTTTCAAGGGTCCCGCTCCGTGCCGCCCTACTACCCGCCGCCGGTTCACTCCTGTGTGGCGTTGGCTAGAGCGCCCTCTGTGGCAAACTGTCACAACCCTTCACCATGCAGTACCTCCTCCTAACGCAGGGGCGCTGTAAGCTATACATCTTCCTATAAGAATTTGTTTTCATCCAACAATTAGATGGCCAGCCAAAATTAACTGCTGCCGTTTGTATTATTTTACACAAAGCTGAAAAATAGCCTTCTGTTATGAGAGTATAATATAGTTTCTAAATGGAGTCACATAGACAAGAAATAAGAGCGGCTAAAAACGCTTGAAGTTAGACTTCGCGGTTTCTTCAAACCCCTTGGAAGGTTTTGTGTTGCCACGCCGTTCGTTTACTCCACACGCATGGGGAGCTAGCGGCTTGCTGTTAGGGGCTGGAAGAAAACGTCTGAATTTAATCTTTATTTCGGTGTGTATCGTCATTATGTTGAAGTCTAAAACCTTCGTTAAGAAGACCCGGTCGGGTGGGGTGATGAAGGTAGTGCGTGAGCATTATCTGAGAGATGATATTTGGTGCGGAAGCGAAGTTTGCACTGAATGTAAGCAGGAGTCCACGGTGCTGCAGAGAGACGCGTGTATGGAGAGCAAACTGTGCTCCTATCCACACTATCTGCTCCCTGACACCAACGTTGTGCTTCATCAGGTAGGAAAAAGTTTCCCAGCTTGCCCCGGACGTCTCGTCTTTAAGTCGTTTCATTTGTGTTTTAAGCTGTCTGATGCGCTAACCTATAGATGTATATACTGTGCATTGTCATACAGACATGTAATACATGTTTGTGCCTTATCAGCTGTGATTATGCTCCTTAATAATATGGTATAACACACAAACAGAAACTGAAGTCAGCATCCCGCATGAGATTCACGAAACACACGTTTTTCTTGTTCTTTTAATATTATTGTTCTCCTTCACACAGCTAAACTTTATAGACAAAAGTATTGGTCCCCTGTGTTTTTGTGAGATTTTTTTGCCCATTCATTCAGAAGAGCATTTATGAGGTCAAGCGCTGATGTTGGATGAGAGAGCCTGGCTCGCTATCTCATTTCTTGTTCATCCCAAAGGTGTGCCATGGGGTTCAGGTCAGGGCTTTGTGCAGGTCAATCAAGTTCTACCACACCAAAGTCATGCCTTTGTGCACTGGGGCACAGTCATACTTGAACAGAAAAGGGCATTCTTCAAAATATCCCCATAAATTTAGAAGCATAGAATTGTCCAAAATGTCTTGGTAAGTGGAAGCATCCAGATTTCCTTTTACTGGAAATAACGGGCCCAGGCCAAGCCCAGAAAAACAACCCCATAACATTATCCTTACGCCATCAAATTTTACAGTTTACCACAGTGCAGTCAGGCAGGTAATATTTTCCTGGCATTTGCAAAACCAAGACTTGTCCGTCAGACTGTCAGAAAGGAAAGTGTGACTTGTAACTTCACAAAACATGTTTCCTTTGCTCCAGTGACGTGTGTTTTACACCACCCCATCCGAAGCTTGGCATTGTGCTTGCATACAGCTGCTCAGCCATGAAAACCCATGCCATGAAGCTCCCTGTGCACAGTATTTCTGCTGATGTTCGTGGCAGAAGAGATTTGGAACTAGCTATTGAGTTCGCAGAGTGTTGGCAAATTTAATGCATTATGTGCCTCACGTTATGTAGTCTGCCACTTCGTGGCTGAGTTGCTGTGGTTCCTAAACATTTCTAGTTTACAATAATACCACTTTCAGCTGACCATTGAATACGTAGGACAGAACAAATTCCACAAAATGGCTTGTTGCAGTGGGGGCATCCTATTACAGTACCAAGCTCAAATTCAGTGAGCTCTTTAGAACCACCTGTTCTTTCACAAATTCAGTGGTTAAGAGGTGCAGCCCAATACTTTTGTTCACAGAGTGTAGTTGTTCTTTATCATGTGCTTTTTCATGCCCACCATTATATCAATTCAGGCAAAAGTTTTGTTGAGATTAAAACTCTCTTTTTCAAGAGTGGCTTAGCCAAGAGAGCAGCAGAGGTTGTAACAATTGCAAACACAAATATTCACACAAATACAATTGTCACAGAATACAGGCGAGTAAACACAACATCTTGATCATATGCAATAACACATCAAGAACAAAAAGCTTCAGTTGCAATGCAACTCTAAAATTAAGTGAACTCCTACATTGTAAACAGTTCTGACAGTTTCAGGTCTGTCTGTATATTATTCCAAGAAAAAGTCACAATATATTTAAAAGCTTTTTGGTCAGTTCTTATTAACCAGTTGCAACGGTCAGGTCTGACATAAAATTGGAGAAACGTGATTCTTTGTTTTGTGTGTGTGTGTGTGTGTGTGTGTGTGTTTTAATTTCAATTATACAAATAACCTTTGCACCAGAGTTTCTAATATATTGTGCTTATAATTTGTCCTGCAGATCGACATATTGGAAGATCCTGTGATTCGTAATGTGATTATCCTTCAGACTGTACTGCAGGAGGTACGCCACCGCAGTGCACCAGTTTATAAACGCCTGAAGGACATCATACATGAGAAAGAGAAACACTTCTACTCTTTTACCAATGAACACCATAGGTACAAAAGCACTGTTGACATATTTAACATCATTACAGCATCCTAATTGTACAATAGTGTCAGGAATAAAAACATAAAAGTAATCAGTTAGAGAATAGACTCACTATTTGCTTCCTCATTTCTGATTCTATGCTCGGTACCCTGCTTATCTCTCTTCTTAATTTCTGCTCTTACAGAGAGACATTCATTGAACGTGAACCGGGGGAGAGTGCCAATGATCGCAATGACCGTGCAATCCGCGTTGCAGCTAAATGGTACAGCCAACACCTGAAGACATTCGAGTCTGACACAGATGGTCTCAAGGTTGTCCTCCTCACCAATGATGAAGGGAACAAGCAGAAAGCAGTGGAGAATGGTCTGCTGGTGTACAAATGTAATTAATTGAATTTTCGGCAAGAAAAGATCTCATTCACTTCCTTCTGTTGGATACAGTCATGCTTTAGATGGCGTCAACATCCCAATTTGTCACAAGTTTGTTTTTTTTTTAATTTACTTTCTAGGTGAAGAATACATCAAGAGTCTGATAGCGAACCCTGAGCTTGTGGATCGCCTGGCTTTGTCTAACGATGACAAGGTAAACACTGGCACAATTACAATTAAAATTGTTAAACAGAGAAATAAATGCTGCTTCAGTTTTAGGTAAAGTGAAATTATCTGTTTACATATCTGTTTTTTTTTTAAGACAAATACTTGATGGTATTTTTTGTCTTTCTTCTTTCAGAATGAAATTACTAGCAGTAAAGTGTTATTTCCAGAGCACCTTCCCCTATCCAGAGTCCAAGCAGGAATTAAAAGTGGCTCCTTTCTCCAAGGCACCTTTAAGGCCAGTAGGGACAACTATTTGGAGGCAACAGTATTCGTCCAGGGAGAAGGAGAAGACAGCACAGAGGTGTGTGTGTACATCTGTGTATGAATATGTCATGCTATGTAGCGGTTTAAGTTTGCTGTTTGACATTCAAATAAATTGTCAAAAAGTGAATACAGGCATGTTAAAAGATCTCTATGGTCTTTTTCACATGTTGACAGGTTCTCATCCAGGGTCTTCAGAACCTCAACAGAGCAGTGAACCAGGATGTGGTTGCTGTCCAGCTTTTGCCACGGAATGAGTGGGTAGCACCATCCTCAGTTGTGCTGCAGGATGAAGGCACAGCAAAGGATGATGCAAATGTTCAAGAAGATGAGGAGGTGAAAGTAGGTTTTATGGAAAAACGAAGTATTACACAGGGTGTCTGCTCTTTTATTGTGTGATAGTTGTAATGACATTCTGATTAATGTTTTCTGATGGAAGTATTTTTGCACACTGAAATAGATCCTGATTTTTTTGCTTAGTAATTACATAGCAGTTACATAAAAACCCTGATTAGGCCTTCATAACTGACTTACTTGCTCCTGTTTGTTGGAGCAGCTGAGGATATCAGCAGCTGAGGCAGCTAGAAAGCCAACAGGAAAGGTAGTGGGGATCATTAAAAGGAACTGGAGGCCATTTTGTGGCATGCTGAATGTCTCCCACATCAAAGAGGTAAGTCAAGACTGCTCCATATTCTTGGTTTCAAGGTATGAAACTGCCCTTAAAACTGATATGCACATTTGATGTAAATTAATACAGTGTAATAGTATTCAAAATATGTGCACTTCCCCCTTATGGTCAGCACTGACAATTCGTTTTCTTTCCCTTTTATTCAGTCCACTCGACATCTTTTCACCCCAGCAGATCGCCGTATCCCGCGCATTCGCATTGAAACACGGCAGGCATCCACGCTGGCAGGCCAGAGGATCATGGTGGCCATCGATGGCTGGCCCAAAGACTCCAGATATCCAAATGTGAGTCGTAATCTCTTCCGACTGATGAAAGTTGAGATGAAACTTTGGCTACATATACACTTGCCAAAGTTTAACATGAAAAATAGTAGCATTACGTTTAATAAAATTTTTCTTTGTTAGGGTCATTTTGTACGAAGTTTGGGATGTGCAGGGGAGAAGGACACAGAAGAGGAGGTTCTGCTTCTGGAGCATGATGTTCCACATCAGGCTTTCTCTCAGGCTGTACTCAGTTTCCTTCCCAAGATGCCGTGGGCCATCGTATCAGAGGTAACTGTTTTTTTCCACACTGAGGACAGCCATATTACAGTTTAATTTATCAACGGGTATAGGAGCCTAACATTTGTGAGCACATATATATAGATCTGTGTATAAATGAATGTGAATATGTGTGGTACAGGACATGGTGAGGAGGGAGGACCTGAGGCATCTGACAGTGTGCAGTGTGGATCCCCCAGGATGTACAGATATAGATGATGCTCTACACTGTAGAGAGCTGGAAAATGGAAACCTTGAGGTACTTGTATTGTACCCATGCAGTATTAAGTAAGAGCAATAAATTATTTGCATCTATAATACACCTGAGTCTCATAGCAAGCTGTTCACATTCCTTTGCATTAGGTGGGTGTCCACATTGCTGATGTTGGTCACTTCATCAGACCTGGCAATGCTCTAGATAAAGAGGCTGCCAACCGTGGAACCACTGTGTACTTGTGTGGCAAAGTAAGAAAATCCAACTCATACATTTGCATCCTTTGTTAACACATTTTAAAATACATTACGTCCAGCAATAAATTCATGGTCTAACAGTTTGACAAGTATTAATAGCCACATGTGTACAAATTGTATATACACAGCTATTACTAGTTGCCTTACAGTCATCTCTTTGTTTCAGCATATTTGGATTTCATTTAAATTTGTAGATTTTTAACAAAATGTTTTTTTTAATATTGTATCCAACAGAGGATAGACATGGTTCCTGAGCTGCTCAGTTCCAATCTTTGTTCTCTACGGTCCAATGTGGATAGGTAATGACCGGAGATACACACAGACACCAGTTTGTTATTACACTACTTAAGCATTACCTATCTATAACTACTACAGCCAACAAGATTTTGGTCATTGCAGCTAATGGGAATTGAATGCACTTATATTGTTTCTCTCTGGTTGTTCTTCTCTTACTCTTTTACCAGACTAGCTTTTTCATGTATCTGGGAAATGAACCACAAAGCTGAAATTCTGAAGACTCGATTCACAAAAAGTGTCATTAACTCCAAGGTATGGTACCAATACACAAACACAATTTGCATTTTTCCTCAGTGGTTATGTAGAAGTGAACATATCAGATCTTCTGCAATTTGTATATCCACCTGCTTTGATTTAATTAGTGAGACATTAGAGTCAAGATATTTTCAAGCATGGCTCATATTTCTGGATTATTTATATATAGTTTTAATGTAATAATTATAGTTTTATCATTTGTTTTTATGTTAACTACTCTGTGTAACATTTTATCCATTAATTGTTCTATATAAAGTTTATTGCTATTATTGATAATTTTTCTTTGTTTTGGTCCAGGCATCTCTGACCTATGCTGAGGCCCAGATGAGGATTGATGACACCACCAAGAATGATGATATAACAAAGAGCCTTCGTGGTCTCAACAAACTAGCCAAAATCCTCAAGAGGCAGAGGATAGAGAAAGGGTAAGGGCTAGCGTACAAGAGATATGAGAAAAGAATATTAAACACAGACTCAAAATGCTTTATATTTAAACCCTCTGTAACTGACATTAATCTTGTTTTGTGTTTCATTTGATATCCTTTAGGGCACTGACACTGTCCTCTATAGAGGTCCGCTTTCACATAGACAGTGAAACTCATGACCCCATTGATCTCCAGGCCAAAGAACTCATGTAGGTGACTTCAAAAAGGAGCATTCTGCATACCCATTTTTTCCACAAAAGATTATTTTCATCTTTATATTTATCCAGTGTGTGAGTTATGCTGTATTTTGGATGTGTGTAACTAAAGCCACCGCTTGTTTATTAGGGAGACAAACTCGATGGTTGAGGAGTTCATGTTGCTGGCCAATATTTCAGTTGCTCAGAAGATTTATGATGAATTCCCAGAGTGTGCTCTGCTGAGGAAACACCCAGCTCCTCCTCCATCTAACTATGACATCCTGCTCAAGGCAGCAAATTCTAAAGTGAGTGAAAACAAATAGTCACGCATGGAAAAAGTTAAATGCCTGTTTCTTACATTCGTCACATTCGAAAGGAGGACATTGTGTTAGTAAATCAGCAGTAACTGCAGATATCCTCAATAAGAGCTGGATCAAAAGTCTGATGTACCCCTTTCCAGACCCCAGAAAACTGCTAACGTCTCACACACAAAAGCAAACATACTGACAGTCCAGACAGTTTTGGTCACGTGGACTCAAAAAACCCTTACCATTAGACCCTTCATTTCATTTATTAAAAAATGTAGCAGTTAAAATTGTCTGTCCATTACCTTTATTTAAGTGTATGTTAAGTGTTTATCCATTACTTTTAGCTAAACCATTTTAGCTATTTTTCACCTGGTGTGTGTGTTTATGTATTCATTCAGTATTTTAGTTCAGTGGTTGGCTGTCATACCTCAGTGCAACTTCAGGAATATGTAGTCCTAACGGGGAATCACAGCTGTACACTACTCAAGTGCAAAAACTATTTTTTCTGTTATCCAGATATTTTAACATTTATATTTCCAACTCTCATCAGGAGGTGGAGATCCACACAGATTCAGCAAAGGCACTGGCTGACTCCCTTGATGCAGCCAAAGTGGATGGCTTCCCATATTTTAACACGCTACTGCGCATCTTGGCCACTCGCTGCATGATGCAAGCTGTCTATTTTTGTTCTGGGATGGACAGCGATTTCCATCATTATGGCCTTGCCTCACCCATTTACACACACTTCACATCGCCTATCAGGAGGTATAAAAACATGTTCTACACATCATGGTTCTTCATAATTTCTTTTGTCATTTTTTTAACCTGTTTCTCTGCCATTCTACACAGGTATGCAGATATTATAGTGCACCGCCTGCTGGCAGTGGCCATAGGAGCAGACAGCACTTACCCAGATTTAATGGACAAACATAAACAGTCGGCCCTTTGCAATAACCTCAACTACAGACACAAAATGTCTCAGTATGCACAGAGGGCTTCAGTGGCCTTCCACACACAGGTAAACGCACATCAAGACAATAGACTGAATTGTGTGAATTGCTTTTCCTCCCTAAATACTTTTTTTTTCTCGCAGCTGTTCTTCAAGAGCCGAGGAATACTGAATGAAGAAGGATTTATTCTGTTTGTGAGGAAAAATGCAATCATTGTACTCATCCCAAAGTTTGGCTTGGAGGGAACAGTGTTCTTTGACACAAAAGACAAAGATTCCCCAAATATAGTTTTTGAGGAAGAGGTATAAACACTATATGAAATTTCTTTCATTCTTTAAAATTTAAAATCAAGCAGTTTTGATAGCTTAAAGTTAATCTCTTTTATATGTAATTAGATCAACAGTGTTTTAAAATGTTTTGTGTATGTGTAGGGTCCCACTCTGACTGTAGAGCAGCACAAGTTCCACATATTTGACAAAGTGAAGGTCACCATCAGCCTAGATGACTCCAATATTCAGCACCAGAAGATCCGCATGGCTCTGATTGACCCAGTGGTGAGGATGGACTAAAAACTAAAAAAAATAATTTTCTTATCCCTTTTGTTGTTTACCTAAGAGTTAACAGTATTTAAATTTTGACTGAGAACTATTAAGATAAAGATTTCAGTCAGTCCTGATCAGAGAATGTTTTCTTCTTTTATTTTTAGATCCCTGGTGTGAGTGTTCCCGCCCCAGATGCTGAACCACAGGCCAAGAAACAAAAACTGGACTGCTGATGAAGAAAGGAGCACCTTATTTTCAGCTGAACAAACTGCAGTTTGGACTTTGATGCATTGATACAATTAACTGTTATATATTGAGCAGGTTTAAGAAGTCTGTCACAGCAAAGACACTCTGACTAATCGAACATGCATCAGTCTTCTTTTTTTATATGATTTAAAATATTTGTTGGTATATAGACAGGTGCAAGGAAAAGCAATTTTTAATTCAGTGTAACTCATTAAAATGACGTTTTTAACCTGTATGTTTATTTTCTGATATGATCCACTGTGGCAACCCCTAACGGGAGCAGCCAAAAGATGTTTGTATTTTCTGATATACAAAATCATCTTGAATTATTTCCGTCCAACATAATTTTAACTGAATCATAAACTATAACATTGGAAAATTAAATAATTAATTTCCATAAACAAAGGAGTGTATTTTAAGCTCCTTAATGGTGACCAGTGTATAATTAAAACAAAAAAGGCTCCTAACACAAGGGATGAATCAATGTATCTACACATAACAGACAACTTAGCAAATAACCAATTTTAAATTGTATCTTTAGGCACTTTGTTAATAGCAGCCTTTCACAAAAACAGATTTAGTTGAATCTATGTAAACTGCCAAAGATGGCAGGTGTGACAGGCATAAAATAGGATTTTTAGAGCAACAAGGTGATTCACAAAGAGCTGAAAACTTGGTATCTCGGCAGTGTGCACATTTTGTCTTTAAAAAGAGATGAGAAAACTGGACAAGTGGCAGACAAGAAGTGGCAAACCTAAGAAAAAATCTACAATAGATGAACAGTATCTAAAAAGTCATGTCCACAAGAAATTGGAAAAATATCCAGCAAAATATTGACAAAGGACCTGAAGGATGCATCTGGCCCTACCGTTGATCCGTTTGCAAAAAGATCAGAAATGGTGTCAATGGAAAAGGCTGAGATATGCCTAATTACACAAGAAATGAACTGAAAAATCAGTGCTAACAGATCATTCCATCAGTGGTATGGAGTGATTAATCCAAGCATGACATTTTTGGTTCAAATTGTCAATATATATGGAGGAAGTCAAGAGAGGGTACTCTGGAGGCTCTATCATGGTTTGAAGCTGCATTGCACCTAGTAGTGTTGGGGATTCTTGTCAAAATTGATGGAATTATGAAAACAAAAGTACCAGCAGCTTCAGTTTTCAGCATGTTGATGATCTGCAAAACACTGCCTTGTCTCGTACGGCTTTTCCGGGGGTCCAGGTCACAGAAGCAGCAATTCGAGCAGAGAAGCCCGGACTTTCCTCTCCCCAGCCACCTCCTTCAGCTATTCAGGGGGAACACCAAGGCGCTCCCAGGCCAGCTGGGAGACGGTCTCTCCAGCGTGTCCTGGGTCTTCCCCGGGGTCTCCTCCTAGAAGGACGTGCCCAAAACACCTCAAGTGAGAGGTGCCCAGGGGCCATCCTGATTAGATGCCTGAACCACCCCAAATGGCTCCTTTCGACGTGGAGGAGCAGTAGCTCTACTCTGAGCCTCTCCCAGATGACTGAGTTCCTCACCCCATCCCTAAGGGTGAGCCCAGCAACCCTGCAGAGAAAGCTCATTTCAGCCAGTTGTATCCGAAAGTTCATGACCATAGATGAGGGTAGGAACATAAATAGGCCGGTAAATTGAAAGCTTTGCCTTAGAGTGCAGCTCCCTTTTCACCATGACAGAAAGAAGCCCGATATTACATACTCCCGAAGCACCCCCACAAGAAAACATGAGGGACACTGTTGAATGCCTTCTCCAAGTCCAAAAAACACATGTAGACTTGTTGGGCAAACTTTCAAGCGCCCTCAAGGATCCTTGAGAGGGTGAAGAGCTGGTCCAATATGGCACGACCAGGACGAAAACCACGTTGTTCCTCCTGAATCAGAGGTTGGTCAAACCAGGAACCAGGTTGGACTTACCCAAAACACTGCCAATGTAGCAAAAGATTACCTGCACAACCCAACACCAACAATCATAGATTAGCCTCCCCAGAGCCTGGACCTCAAGATTACTGAAACAGTGTAGAATCATCTTGACAGAGAACAGAAAAGGCATCCAACAACCAAAGAGCTTTAGAATTCTGATAGAATGTTCCTCAAGAAGCCTATTCCTGAAGATTACTTAAAAAAAAACACACACATTACAAGACAGCTTGCCTATGGACATTCAGGCTGTATTGAAGAATAAAGATGGTCATAGCAAATATTGACTTTTGAGCTTATTAGAATTGTACAAACTCCACAAACTTTATGTACTGCATTTCCATTTATGTTTGCACATGTTTCAATACATCGTTAGACCAGTTTCCCCATTTTCCCAGCAAAATATAAAGAAATGAAGGGTGGTTTGAAACTTCTTCACAGTTGTGTAGATATTTAAAGCTTAAACTAGTGTTTTATCTGAAACAGAGCTAAATTATTCAAAACTACAAATAAACATTGTGCAGATGTCCCAAAAAAGTGTATCCTGAAGCCGGTCAAAAAATTAAAAGGTGATTTAATGTCATAACCATCTAGACCATGAGTTTTAGTATGGAAAAATGGCAAAGAAATGGCTCAGCAAGTTTTTAATTCAATAGTGGCATTATTCAGTGCATGAGGCTGTGGATTTTTTAAAAAAAAGTACTATAAAAACACCATGATAATTATTTTTATAAAATTATAAATACAGTACAGAACTGATGTGATTTGAAAGTCAAGATATATCAGGTAA